>WJFA01000763.1:0-29809 GCA_009870155.1 Pseudobourletiella spinata
CACACACACACACACACACCTCCCCACACAGCCACATTTACCCTCAACAGTAATCCATTTCCTTCATTATCATCCTCACATTTGGTTCCCACATGCTGATGTACAATGAACTCACTCAGGTTGACCTGGTCGAATAAAAAACCACAACCTAGAGAAACCAAAATATATTTCCCCACATATGCATATGTATGCTCTATGTGTATACTTCCCTCTGTCCAATTTGTTCACTCCCAGGGAAAAGGCAATGGCACGAGGGCTCACACTTCCTCCCCACCGTTTTTTCCAAAATTTTTCCGCCAACAATAAATGAGAGCACGATGAGAGCCTAATTTTGCATCTATGGCCAAAATCTCAAAATTCCATCCGCTCTTTCCACCAGCCATTTCGAACAAACAGACGTAGTGTACTGAAGGTTAAACAAAGTTGATGGAATGTATTAGGTCATACACTAAGGAACTGTCCATACTCCTGAGACATTATAAACCTCAACAGTGGTTTGCCCACACTAACCAAGTGTATTCCATTATGAAAATCACGGGTATAGCACTCCTAGGATGTCCAATGGTAAAACGGAACGGGATTGGAAAATACTTTGTGCACTGCTTACCTCGAAGGCGAAACAACTTTTTGGAAAACCGCAGGCATGTTCGAACCTGAAAAGTGGCGGGGGAAGGAACGGCGGTGAGCTGGATGTAGCGAATTAGGGATCCATAGAGTCTTATGCTTCCATTTTTTACGCATACTTGATACTTGCCTCTCTCTCTCTCCCCCTTCCGCAGATGAACATAAACACACAGACACACACACTTGCATCCCTGCTCGTCTAGTTTCGCTGTTGTTGTTAATGCTGTTGTTGCCGTTACGGATTTTTATGAATTTTCTAGCTAATTCACAGTAGCATGGCCGAGGGCTCAAGTGGCTTCGGAAGGTGTGGTGTGTTTGTGTGTATGTGTGTGTGTATTATGAGTGCACAGTAGGACAATGATCCGTCGTCATTCATGTTTCCCTTCTACTTTTGCCGCCGCGCGTCTTTCTCGAAGAAAAATGGTAGCGAGTGTGGGATTAAAATGGTCTCGCAAATTGCCTCACATTGACTCGGTACATTAATCGCCAGCGGTGATGTTGTTCCTATGGAATTTGGAAAGTAAGCCCAGGAATGGAGGTCCTCGTTATAGTATTATCATATATACATTTCCCTCTTGTTCTTTCTCACTCGAGTCCTCAGTAGTAGTACCACCACAGGACCATGTGACGGGAAAGAATTCAAATTGAGCATAATGAGAGCATGGGGGGACTGTGCAACTACACATAACAAAGTTTTCCCAGATTTTATTATTAAAAATCCAATTACACCTGTGACAGTACTACATGCATGGTATACAAGAACAAGCAGATATTCAAAATTTTCCACCCTCCCGTAATGACTTGATGTGTAATGAAAATCCGTCTCACATTTAATCATGATGACTACTCACACCGCGGCTCCCAAATTCCACTGCCTCTGCCTGCCTCCAATCCCAGAACTAATTAGACTCCTGTGGAACGTCGTTCTTGTGATTTGCTTTTTATCACCATCATGGGTATGGGCTAAGTGATACTCTCAGTCAGTCTCTCTCTCTCTCTCGCTCTCTGTTTGTCCCTCTCTATACGGATTGTCTATCTGTGGAAAAATTGAACTCGTGTCCATCCTTCACGGCAAAGTATCAGCAATTGCTCACAGAAATTTTCACGTCCTAGTTAAATTGTCATTGTAGCTTGCGGCATTCAGGAGCTCAAGTTGCAACACCTAGACAGTCAGACAGACACATACACACACACACACACACGTTTCAGCATGCATAGACTCAATGGCACAGAGTTGAAGGTAGCTCCATGGTTCGTGCTGTTGTGGCTCTTACCTCTCTTCTGTAGGACTTTCTGTCTGTGTGTGACACAAATTTGTGACCTCTGCCTTTTGCCTTGCATGAAATTCTACTGATGGATATGCTTGGAGGAAAATGTTAAATGAAAATGTGAATGAAAGCCATTATGAGTTATGCTCGTGGCGGTTGGAGCAACAGTGCTTGAACCACCACCACCACCATTGCACTACCATAGCACTCGTTGTGGGTGTAATTAGGAGTAGTGTGAGGGACAGGCGTTCAGCTAGAGTGCTTCACTCCTGTTCTTGCTCCTCTCGTCAGGTCCCAAACTGCATGCAACAGCGCATTCCAATTCCTCATCCCAACCCTCTGTAGTGCCTTCTGCAAGGTCCATCACATAACCACACTAACAGACACACACACACAAACTTTACATACACTCCATTGTTGATACAAGTAAACTATACATTTAAAGACGATAAAAGCTTGTGTGAGAGGAGGAATGAATGATTCGGACAAAAAGCAGAGAGCAGAGAGCCGTCATCCTGATAAGTTTGCAAAGATTATTCTGTGACCAGGACTTCCGGCCTTTCAACCGTCTTATTGCAAAAGTACCTTCGTTCACACAGAGATGTTAATTTTGAGTTGAGGAGAAAAAAGTTTAATCATTTAAATAAAAAATATGCATGTAAATAAATAAAAAAAATGTACACTTACATATATTGCACATATACAGCATATACCCTGTGTTCGTAGGCCGTCCACACCAGTGTACAACAAATTGAAAGCATACGAGTGGTAAGTGGTAATGATGATGATGTTGATGACGAAATGTTTAGGCAGTTGCAATCTAATTCAGTACCTATAACTAAACATGAATGTACAGGTAAAAACACGACCACAGTACTGCTTGCTCGTCTGAGAGACAAAGTGCTAGGTCCGGATCTATGTTGGTTGAGGTGAGCCTAGATGTGTGTGCATATGCATTCGTGTGATATGCTATCAATAGAGACCAAGGTACGGAGGGGATCTCATGGTCTTCATCCGATCGATACAGTAACCTGTCAGGGCCTCACATGTCAGCCTTGTAGATTTCATCAATAACCGTATACACCAGAATCATCGTCCCGTATAGTCATTACCAAATTCCTCCTGCGGCATCAGCAGCAGTAGCATTGGGAATGAGCTAAGGAAAATAATGGTTGGCAGGATTCGGAGGGACTCCACACTACTGCACTCAAATATCAAAGACGCCTGACTACGTATCACGTCTGGAGAAATCGGTGACGGTAGGAGAACACATACGCCGCCTTACCCGCCCGCTCGCTCGCTCGCCGAAGACACGGGCAAACAAAAAGGCGCGGGTCGTCCCACCTGAACATTCTACAGCTATGCCCTCCCACTTACGGACTCGTATGGAGGGGATGATAGTTATTTATCATTTTTGGCCAAAGTGGATGCATTATTTGCGCTCGTGGAGCCATTAGCATTCAATAGGCGTCATTCCTCTGCTTTCACGCTAAGTTTAGGTAGTAAAGAGGTCATGAGACACATTTATTCATCATGATATGAAGCAGCTCTACACATTATTCTATTATGATTATTACTATGACGCTCACCTTCATGTCCTACACGCATACTCACACGAACAAAGTACAAGTATGGATACTTTAAAACACTGTCGTATACTCCCTTTTACACCGTACACGTCTTCACTCACTCCTCTCTTTTTGCCTGTACACACAGATTCTACATGCACACACAGTACCTTTCAGTCGCTCTCTTTTTATTCACCCACAATATATATATATATATGCCTATACACATATATAAACTCCACACGTACACACACAGGCACAAATAGACGAGAGAAAGAGCGAGAACATGCGAGCGGAACGTATGCATCTAAATACATGACCGTCACAACAGCAACCACAGGACCAACCATAATAACAATCGCACCACCACCACCAAGAACTCAACAGTGAAAACGGACGTCTTCAACTGTCGACTCCATTTATGACGTGAAAAAGTGTATATATGAGAAGAATATTGTTGTGCACACGTTACATTTGGAAAAGCATTCAGAATTTCTACAAGAAAAATTACTCCTTCCTACCTATTTTTGTTTTGCAGTTGCACAGGACACAAACACATACTTGTACACACGTAAACATACAAACAAACAACGAAGACGTAGATATACAGACATATATATACGATTCAATCGAAGGCGTTAAAGACGGCAAAGTTCTCATCAACCTACGACATCAACACATCACGTAATCCCGCCGCGGCTGTGATACGGAGTCGTGAAGGAAACGCAAAAGTATTTGCTAACCTCTTAAAGTCCTCTCTACAACTCACGTACAGTATACACACTATATGCTGCACACACAAACGCAAACTCACACACTCCTGCGCACGCAAGCTTACTCCTAGTCAAGGCGGCGGGGACGGAACGGAAATCATAGCAATTTCATATGGCCGCATTCAATTATCGGCACTGCTACTGCCATTACGACCGAGGGACACAGGCGGGAAGGCCTATAATATAACATATATACGTATATATATATATATATGTATATATATGTGTATATATATATATATATAGTGGAAAAACTTTCCAAAAAAACATTAACCTTTATACCTCCAAATCACCTTCTCACCACCACTACAACAGCAGCTACCACTGCCACGTTCTGTGGACCTGAATATGGTCACTTATGTAGTAAATTTGCTAGCTCCCAGCAACTCATGGTCCCATAACATCCAACTAATTTAAGGCTATTCTACTACCATTACCAACTCCACTTGCTCCGCTTTGCTCTCACAGATTGGGGAACACTGAGTGATTTTGCTGTGGGTGGGTGAATATAAGCATGAAACAACATGTCCACGTCCTGTCATTTCATCAAATTATCACCGTTGCCCTGTTATTTCCAGTATTTTCGTACTAGTGAGTGACTCAGAATGCGTAGGATCCAAGTCAGAAGACCTTCGTAGCATGAGTGTAAGAGGAAGCAGGAGGGGATGAGGACGCCGTCAGCCGTCCCGAACAGAATCACTCACTCTTTCCACTAGTATTGTAAAAATTAAAATCCCTGTACAGCACAATTCCTGCGCGTACAAACTGCCCACACGTTATGCTGCGGGGACAGGACAGTAACCTGAGCATATGAGTCGAGATGGCTTTCCAAAGCTCTGCACATTTATAGGACATTTTTACAACGTTTTCCACGGCGTTGGATTTCAGCCATTCTACCATACCACCAGCACCATGCCACTTATTACTGCTGCTGCTGCTGCTACTGCTATAACCATCAATCTGCACTGATCCTCCAACGTCCAAACTAAAAGGTATACGTTCCTTACCATCTCCGCATGCGTGAAATACACGGAAACCAAAACAACGGGGGAAATAAGGGCACGACGACGAGCATAGATTGCACCAAACATTCCACCTAGGCCGCGTATGTGTGTGTTTACGTATGTACTTTCTAATTCTTCATTCACGTTCCCCTGGTTTGTACGTGTAGTAGTTATCCACTCAGCAGAGTAACTCCGCTTCGAGCACCAAAACCCAGATTGATATTATTATGATGATAATAACACCAACATGAGCATTTACTCATAACAAGGCCGATCATCTCTCTTTTTTATTCCAATAAATTCTGAAAAAACCTTCCACTCTCATTTATGAGAACGAGGTGAAGAACTCTATTATAGCAGATGAGAATAAAATGAGACTCACCATTCTCCATTAAAGTGGGTCCGTATCACACAAGTAGTAAGTACATACCGGAGTGAGACGGAACAATGTTTTTCATCTGTTGTAGTCATCATGTCATCATGCACACACACACAGACACACACACACTCAGTGTACCGCTCTCGGCCGGATGAAATACTACAACAGAATTTACATTACACCACTGGGTGGCGAGACGGAGTAATAATGACTGAATGGTGATGTGGTAGGAGCATTAATTCAGAGCGGCGTGTCGAATTAACCTCACAGCGCTCGTCATGTTGGTGCTGCTGTTTCTGCTCAGCGTCGTTCACAGTCACCAATTCACATCTCTTCCTCTCCCATACACTTGCGGGTGAGAGGCACTAGGCGTCTGTATGTGAGTGGAAAGGAAGCCGTCACTTTGTCCCAAACCTGTGACCGACATTGTCATAGGGGAAGCATGTGTAGTATACACCTTAGCACCATCATAAAGTGAGCGGTGGACTGCACTGCCGACAATTCAAAAAATTCATTCCTTATCATATTATTGCTAAGCAATATGGTGGACGGAAGACATGGTCTACGTTCCTTAGTAAACGTGCGTCGTTGTCCGTCCATCTAAGCGTGTGTGTGTGTGTGTGTGTGCTCTATGGGAATGAAATTACAAAAGTTGCTCAGGCCAACGTTCGATCACAACCATCGTATCGTCCGATCTTGTCAATATAATTTGAGAGACGTCATCGTCATCTCCCTCTCTCTCTCCCCTCTCTCTGTATATCTTCTCCGTCTCAATACTTTGAACCACCACCAGCATCAAACCGTTCCTTTCGAACATCTACAAAAACTTTTTATCACGCACTGACTTTTCAGACAATTCTCCACCGTTCCTTTGCTCATAATCAGGTGGAGGCTAATGCAGGCTAATGCGCCCCGTTATATCTAGATACACACATACACAACACGCACACACCTACAGCCTCTGAAATCCCTACTCCATCCTATACAGACAACTTCTCAATTGCGGCGTTAATCTCTGTAATAATAACTATTTACATTATGAATCAATAGTTGGGCCGCAAAGTACATGTGATGGAGCATGCCTGTATGTAAAAGTATGCTGACTCTGATTTTTGAGCCTCTCAGTCGGACAAGTCAGTACTGCGTGGTGGCCTCCTTAAACTGTAAATATTTTATACGGCCGTCGTTAGAGGGATCACGCCGACGACGGTGATGGTCGTAGTCAGTCAACCCCAGCAGTTGTTTTATATGGAGGGGTAGTATACTAATATTATGATGAACCTATTCAGGCATCCCGGTTTCCATGGACGAAAACTTTTACCTTACCATCTCTACCTCCACCATCACCACGTCTGACGATGAGAAATTCATGACGACGGCGACCACGACCAACGCCGCCGCCGCCACCACCACTGCCATCCCAATAATAATCATCGTCATTAACATAATATATGTGCTCTACAAATTCACTGCTCTGCTATTGCAATAACCACGTACAACTGTACACTTACCACTATCATATGACAAAACTGTAATAATAATAATAATAATAATAATAATAATAATAATAATAATAATAATAATAATACAAAGCAAACTTTTTTTATCCAAAACGCTACTGCTTCCCCTCCAAGCCCTCTATGTAGTGCACAGGAATTTGGGTTTCACCCATATATTGTCAGGGGCAGCGGCAATAGCACAGGCTGATTCACATCCAGAAGTGTATTACAGCGTCAAAATATTAATGAAACATTGCGCAGTCTCGGCTCCTATGATGGATATGTAGGGTGAACGGTTAAGTTTCGTAAACAAAAATGATCGCCACATCGCACAACAAGCACACACATACACATCATGCTCGTACACTACGCTTGTCTTTCATATTCTGAAGAGCACATAGGGTGCCATGACATTCCCACTGTCTCTTTTCCAACCTGCATCGCTATGTACGCTTCGAAGTATGGAGAGAAAAGTGAGCCGGATGAATTTCATATTAATACTACTAACGGCTGATTTGAATATGGAAGTAGGAGAGTGTCCGTATGCACAGAGGAGTAGAGGCTATATGGTTCGCCCCTCATGCCCAACAACAAGCATGCTCTACATCAATCTGCCCGTTTCTCAAACCACTGTACACTCACCTCTCGTGATGAGCATTACAGTTAGCTCCCAGCCTACTGTTACGTCGTTACACTCGGCTCAACTGTTTAACTTACTTCCCCAAATGTTAGAAATACTGAGTGGCTGCGAGTGAGAGAGGTGGAGGGATACAGGAAGAATTTTTAGCACATGGTGGAAACCCATCACCTCTCAACATCAGAGTGAGGCTCCTCGGCGGCGCACACCATCCGCTGCACGTATAAAGTTAGAACACGACTATAATAATCAGCCAGAGAAAACTGTGCACTGTTCCGCTTTGGGCAATATTTTCCGAATTGCAGGGAGCGAGACAGATACATAGTCATAAAGTATACGTACAGTAGAACGGCCGTGCCACGGCATTCAGAGCAGATCATCCGACCAACAGCAGTCGGATCATCTGTTCATGCATATATACCTATGCTCCTCGCTGTCCCTCTACTTTTTGCAGTTTCCCGTCCCTCGTTCATTTTCGAAACCGCACACACACACACAAACACACACACGCGCGCGCGCGTACACACCACACACACATGCACGAAGTGAACGGCTTCGAACAGACTCTACTACTACGGTACACACCGAAGCAGTGGTACAACATAGCATGACCAATGGGACTTCATAAGGGATTTTCCCTCATATTATTATTACGAGAACCAGATGGAATTGTAATAAGTCAGGAGCAATTTAATACAGACACATACGAGGGCGAATGAGCGAGTGTGTGCGTGTGTTTGTGTGTTTGAGAGAGAGAGAGGTAAAAGCTGGGCTAATCGCTGACGGGGTGACAGAACCAAAGTACACGCTCCGTGTAATCATCTCACTCCTCTCACACAGCCTCTTTTCCATTTTTCCTCACACCACACCAGACTCCACCATACAGCATCACCACCACATAGTCACCACGAAAGGCTAAGAGGAACAATTTAGCTCGCCACAATTATCTATCTACCACAAGCAGTAGGACCCTTCCCCCCGTATGTAACACACCGTCCAAATATTATCAACTGCAACAAAAGGAAACTATATGTTCTCCCAAAAGACTTTTTGATTGTAATCATACTTGATGAAACCAACATAAACAATGGCATGTCAAGCAATTTTGATGGGAACAACGTGAAAACTAACTATCAGCGTCTCTGCTGGCGTATGCGTACAGGAACTATGTATACCTGCCTGTGGCTCACTGCTACCATCATGTGGCTGACAGTTGTATATGACTGTTTTCTGTACGTGTACATGTGTGTGTGTATGTGTGTGTGTGCATGCGAAGAAATAATTCTACTCACCAAATCATAGCATTACTACATTGCAAAAGTTCATTTAGTTCGTGCTTTACTTTTGTCAAATAACTTCACGGCCGTCCCGCAGAAGCACGTCATGAAAAATATAAAGGCAGTCAGTCATAGCTTGATGCAAGAAGAATGAATCGTATGAGGAATACGAGGATACAAGGCTCAGAATTTCCAGTTATAGGAAAAAGATAACAACTGCTCTTTGCCACCAGCTCCGTGAAAAAATACCGTGACCGCCATTATAGCGGCCTGTACAATATTCCACTGTCTGATTCCACACAACAACACAAATACAAACTTTAGCGCATACACACACACACACGCTCCCAAACAAACAAACAAACAAAAAACAAACACAGATGAACACATACATTAGGTTTCCCTCCGTATGCAAAGGACATGAGTTTGAGGGTAGCCGCTGCCACCATACAACTTGAATAAAATATTAGATGTTCAAATTAAATGGACTCTACGCCTGTCACTCTATGCCTCAGTCGGTAGATAAAAATTATTAGTTTTAACCCCACTTATGTACTGGGAATAATTATGCTCTCTTTTCTCATTCCGTGCTTAAGGCTATTACCCATCCGGAATAACCGTCTTCGTCGTCGTTTTCGTCAGCAGTCACTCAGTCATTCTGTTCGATCACATTATCCTCTACTATATGTATTACGTGAACACAATACACCCATCTATCTGTAACGGGTCTGTGTGTGAGTGTGTATGTGCCTAGGCGGTGGCCGAAGCAGCGGTAGTAGTGGTGGCGGCAAACGGATATAAGGCCAGAAGAGAGGAAGTGAGCGACAGGCGGCTCTATTGATTTTACCTTTGCTGCCACCAAGGCTGCTGCTGCTGCTGCTACTACTACTACTACTACTACGACCATCACCACCACTACTCCTATCAAGCTCTCGCTTACCACAACGGTACGGAAGTTCGAACGGTACAAAATTTTACACAAGAACACACAGCGGCTCTGCATAATTCTCCCGTCTGTAGTGCTGCGGGGGAACGCAGGGAGGGTATGACATTTTATATGCATGTATATATTTATACATGTGAAGCCTCACAGTTAATGCTACCGTCAGCCAAGCATGTACAGCACACCGCTCGAGTGAGGGGCTAGTAGTATCACGGCCCTCACCGCTCCACGTCCTCGCCGCTGTGTATATATAGTAATAATAATGATAATACGTAACAAACAACAGTGGTGGAAAGGGTAATGGCTATATATGTGTATACATATTGACGTACATGTACGTTCAGGTGTGTGCACGTATTTAATACCAATATGGTAGCCTCTTTCCCGTTAGAGCTTGTACAACTCCGCCCGCCTCACCGCCACACCGCCGCTCACTCTTCGCCTCTCTGTACATCCTCACAATGCAATCTATTATGCAGAAATGAATTAATCCTTTCCACATTTCTCCGGCTCTCGTTCTCGCCGAGTTATGCGAGACAACCACAAACTCATTATTTACCTCCGTCTATCTCTCCCCCTCATACAAACATTTACCTATACGTATGGACATAAGAGTCAATACCTGTTACGAATAGCCGGGCCGAAGTCTGTCATTTCCACCGCAATCCCATGTATACATCCACAAAAGTTCATGTGGGCATATGTCGGGAGTCTCTGCAAGGCCTTAACTACAGGGGCCCACCACTCTGCTATGTGCTGCAAATTTCATTATCATTCCTCCATACAACAGAGGGCTACGAATTAGATTCGCGGCATTGAATACTCTCAGTATAGGTATTCCTCTGTACGAATGTAGGATGACCATTATTTTCTGACTCGATCCACTTGTTCAACAGCGAACCACCAGTAGGGCTCAGCCCTCCTGAGCCGGTTGGCGGTCATCATCTACGGGTATTGGAGTAACTCAGCCTGACATCCAAGTATTTACACCTTGGCGGCGGCGGCGGCGGTGCTGGTGGTAGTGACAGAGGCGGAATTAAAAGCTTTTGTTTCCTGTTTCCATAGGGCATTGACAGCGTACCTTGATGTGTGTACGTCCCTGCGTTTGTGTGAACCGGGACGGCTGGGACTCTTGTTATGATTCCGTCCATCCGCAAGGACAGGACAAGACCTAAATAGTCGAATCGATCTTCCACATGGCATTCCCCCAACAGCAAGGAGAGCACCGAGAACAACATCCACATCGTGGACCAACCAACGAACCAACCCTTCTGCGCTGTTGAACCCATGAAAAGGATTAGAAAAGTCCTCTTCCGCGTCATCTCATTTCCGACGAGGAGAGCTTTTTACGAGGATCCTGGGTACCTATATAGGGCCTTAAGATGTCCATTTTCTTCTCGAATCATCCAAACTGTCTAACCATCATGGCGGGTTGACTTCAGAGGTGTTGTACTGCTGTGGCATCCTATGAATTGCCCTCCTAAGCCCACGCTTGTGTGCATAGACACAACCAGAACATTAGCTTTTTCCCCTCCGTCGTCTCTGGATGACTAGGCAAAACATGCAGTGGTAGTGTATGTGAGTGTGTGTGTGTGTATGTGAGTGTATGTGTGTGTGTGTGTGCGTGGAGATGGAGGACCAACTACCTCCTTGCTGTCTCATCATCCAGACTCCATGAGGGTGGGTACAGAGAGAGAGTCAGAGTAAGTGCATACAATGATGTAAATGCAGTAGAATCAATCTGGATAATAAGTAGTCATGAACTAACCCCTCTATACACGTAAAAACTGCCGGAGCTGCCTAAAGGGTTAGATTGATAAGAATATTCCCTACGTATGTTTATACATGCGCTCTTATCATCCAATATCCCGGATTGCATCACATATCGGTGCAGACGCACACACAAACAGACGGTCAAACTCGATAGAGAATATATTAGGCTACAACACATATGCACTGTTTTTCGGCAACGCCGTCGGTCGGTCTATCTTTGAATGTGTGTATGTGTGTGTGTGTGTGCGAGAGAGAGAGAGTGAGTGTGTGTGTGTGTGTGAGTATATGTGTGTATGTGTCTGTTTCCTCCTCCGTTATTCCCTTCCTCACACAAGAGCCAGTGGGAGAGATTTACAAGTCCAGAGGAGATTGTTCAGCGTGTAATGGTTACATTACAGGTAATGTGTACTTATGTATGAGGACGACATTGTGGTCCTCATGTAAAATGTAACAACAATGCAAAGGTCTTGGCAGAAGAACGGTGTGCGTGTTGTGTGTGTTTATGCGGCTGAGGAGGATGGCGGTGGTGGTGGTGGTGGTGGCGGCAGCGGTGAATAGCCGACGGCTTGCAACTTAACATTCACATAACATACTGCAACTTAGAGCCACATATCAAGTGGGCCTTTAGCATTGCCTGTACAAATGTTAGGGAAATATATGTAGCCGTAGCTCTCCACAATATGCATTTTCCCATAACCAAGAATAAATGAAGTTTCCATATTACTGGCTCTCTCTCTCTCTCTCTCACTCACCCATTCCCTCATATACGGCACGACTCTTTTCAAAAATATGTAGCCTACACATATATCCACGGCGGATCTATACACAAGTGGAAAAACTTTAAATATTTTTTACACAAATGTATCCGCGTATATAAATATATCCTGTGCTTCCATCCACGTCCTCATAACTTCCCACCCCTACGGGTTTCTCCATCTCTTATATAGCAGGGCAATAATGATACTTTTACACAACAAGTGTACCTTAGGGTAGCCGGAGACTCTCTTCAATCGTAAGATTTTTCACAGATATATATGTAATGTTCCTCACATATTTAAAGTACGCCCATGCGTTTGTGTGTGTGTGTGTGTGTGTGTGTGTGTCCGTGTGCGTGGAAACTATATTGTACTCACCGGGATGAGATTTAAGAGGGGTCCTCACTCATGTTTGCAGCACGATGTAGAGAAGAGAGGGATATAGAGAAAGAGAGAAAGAAAACTTTTTTCTTCCTCGTGTCCGAAATGAGTTGGAGAAAAAAGCGAGACGTGTAGCCTCTGTGCGGGACTGTGAAGTCTACGAGTTGTGTATATGCACATTCTAATGTCTGCCCTGAGCCTGTCTGTCTGCTGGCTGTGAGAGAGCCTCCCTATGCTATCCATTGGCATACCTTCATAATAAGCAGGAGCAGATACTTGACTATATACTCTTGTCTTTTCTACCTCATTCACGTAGGTGGTGGTAGTGATGATTGTGCGACTGGTTACATTCTTTGACGTATTTATGAGCACTTTTTCCCCTCCACCTCCACCTTCTCCTCCTCCTCCGCCTCCTCCCCTGTCAAAGGACTCTCTTTCTTTCTCTCTCTCTCTCTCTCTCTTTATCCCTCTCTTCATATATTGCTCCCTTCCATGTGGATTAAAACTCCTTCACTTTTCTGCCGTCTCTCAAGTCAGACACATTCAAGTATGAAGCATTGTGTATGTGTATGTGTGTGTGTGTGTGTGCGGCTGCGTGTGTGCGTGTACAGAAGGGGAGCCATAAAGAGTCCAAACAGGGAAATGAATGATTACATACGATATGACTATCTATCGCTCACACATTATTATACGACTATACACACATTACTGCACCATAGAATCGTTCTAACCGTTCCAACCCAGGCCATGTGCAATACACGGGATATTTACACTTATGCAAGCACACCGCGCACTTATTCCTGTCCAAGCCTAGTCTCCAAGAATACTAAAGAGTGATTACTGCTACAACAATCTGAGCACATTGGTTAAAACTGTAGGAAATTCGTTTCCTAATAAATAAATTTCCCCATACATTAATAACTTTATTTTGAGAAATTAGAGATGCAGGCTATTGGCTGACTGACTGGCTGGCTGGCCAATATAAGCCGGGTGCAAACTAATCAAGCTCTCTATACAGTCCTCCTTTCCACCCCTCACCCAGAGGAGCTGCAAGTGGGTGTAACTTTTCCAGGAAACCGTCTCACAACGCCAGGAACTGTGAGGGGTACGTGAGTTCCACAGCCGGGGGAACTGGTAAGTTTACGTGAGTTCGTATGTGTGTGTGTGTGTGCGTGTGTGTTCGGGTGTTGTGTGTGTGTAAGGATGAACAGCACGTGCCACTACCACGCCCATACACGTTCACACAAACACACACAAACTCTCACTCTCCACGGGGTTTGATGTGGAAGTATTTTCTCAAAGAATTATTAGAAATGGGCAAACTCTCGGGCCTCGGACGACTTGCAGTAGTAGTCCAAAAGCCAACCTGCCCCGCCGCCATAACCATGACGCAAGTTTTAAAAATAAATACATAGTTCCAGCTCACGGATGAATCATAATTATATATCTGCCCTCCGTCCCTGTGTATACCATCATCATCATCTCCACTACCACCACCACCACCACCACCACCGCTACACTACTGCCGTCATCGTTACGGGATGGTTCAATAGCCGAAAACCTGAGCCTCCACTTAATAGCCGGCTTGCTGAAGTCAAGGAATACATGGTAATTGCAGTTTGAGTGACACAAGTGTGATCGATCAACTTGCTATCGATCCACCGTCATTGTTGTTGTCTTGAGTGAGGCCGTGTCGTCATGTGTCTGTATCTCTCGCCCCTCTGTGTGCATAGTTACAAGAGGAGGAGAGGCCATAGAGCTCTGACAGGTCTCTACGAAGTGCCAACAGCAGATTACCCCATGGATTCCGTCACGATCCAAGTCCTACAAGGGATTGTTGTTTACCAAAAAATTATTAGTCCTTAATTATGTGCTCTTCGAGCT
The DNA here is from genome assembly GCA_009870155.1 of Pseudobourletiella spinata. NCBI lineage: Eukaryota > Metazoa > Arthropoda > Collembola > Symphypleona > Bourletiellidae > Pseudobourletiella > Pseudobourletiella spinata. Next base: position 14,766 of record WJFA01000763.1, read on the forward strand.
CGAATCCCTCTCGAAAAGCTCTTACTACGATCACGACCATTATCATCATCACCATCAACAGCAGCAGCAGCATCAATGAGGAAAAGTGGATTGACAACGACACGGGAGTGACACTTGCGTATAATTCCAACATTTACACATACAGACGTCCACGTTCCAGCATGTACACGCAATTGCATCACAAACTCCTCCAATTTCCTTCGATAAAAAACAGAGATTCCACCGAGACGACGAATCCTTCTATTACTACTACTAAAACTACCACCATCCGCTCAAGAATCATCCCTCTTGTTTTGACAGTCACACAATTTATCTGACAATTTAGAAAAAGAATGAGCTGTGAACAAGCCTGTGCCATTTGTACGAGGAGGGATAAAAGGGCTCCAGATTTGCTGCGTGCATACCGAACAGGACAAATGATCAGGATTCCATGTAATAATCCTTGTATATACGAACCACTCACTCCTACCAACACGCACAAAAGCAGATACAGAGAAACACAAACATATATACACACACACACACGCACGTACACACAAATACACGGGCAGGCAATCACTTTTACGCACAAACTGCACCCAGCTTCAAGAAAGAATCTCCCGACTAATCGTAAGCTGAGAGGGAATAAATCAATCAAAATAGAAAGCATTCCGTCCTGACACCTTTTTACTATGGGGTGAAAAAACTCACTCCGGCTCCCAGCAGTCCACAGCAGTCATCGTCGTTGCCCTCGTCGTCCACTTCGCTCTGCTCCATTGACTTCAGGCTAAGATGTCTGAGCAGTACAATAACAGCAATAAAAGCAGCGGCAATAGCAACGGCAGCAATGCCGGCCGATGAGCTTCATGTCCGGTCCAAATAAAATAGCCTGGTATATAGTGCCCACCAATACGCACATGTGCATATATAAGGCCATCCATCCAACTAACGCCTAGTTTCCAAAATATTCAGATTCGAATTTTCACCGAAATCACTTCTGGGAAATTTAACACGGAATTTTCCATAAGGCAATAACATTTCCGTTATGCCCACAAATTGCAATCATGAGCTTGATTTTTTGACGAAATAATCCCTGTCTCGGCAAATCCTTTCAAAAAATCAACAAAATTGTAGAAGTCAAAATTTCGGGGGAAATGTATTGTTACACTCACTACCCATATTGTCAGCCTCTTCGATCTAGATCCCCATAACTCCCCTAATTTCACTATTAGATAATGCCTCTCACACACGGGGATAAAGCGGTGTAAAAACCACGGAAAACCCAAAGCGAAGCGATGGCCATAAGAGTGAGAGTGCAGAGTCCATGGTATAACCATGAATATAACACGGCTCCCTAGGTCTGTATCCTGAACGTGGTTGCCTTGTTCAACCAATGGTGTCAATCACCTCATTTCCATATACCTTCCCCTCCGTCTTCCTTGGCTACTCCTGATCTCATACAGAAATTCCCTCCTGCTTACACATTTGCTCACACTCTACCATGGAGACGAGCGGAGATGAGACTTCTGTTGTTGTTGTTGCTGCTGCTGCTGATGAATCAACGTCGGGTTCCCACAAAATCCCTACTATTTCCTTACATGTACATGGGAAAGACAGAGCCTTTAAGAGGAGTTGGGTCGGTGTAGGAAACGGTCCTCTGCCCCGTTACTCTTCTATGGAATTACAGGCACCCATCGAGCACTCTCCCCGTCATCGTCGTCATAGCCAATTGTAATGAAGAATGTGGCTGATGGAGGTTGACAGTTTTATGACTGTAAGTATACGTGTAAAAACCATGCTCGAACATGAGGACGATCTTGTTAGAAACAAGCAAATATTTAAGTTTTTCACCACACAATCACACAGACAGGCACACATAGGCATGCACGCACAACCAACCGCCAAGCTTTCCCACCCACCCTCCAACAGGAACAATAAGAACAACAGCTACAAGGACATGATTTCCTCCACATGCATACACACATACCTCCATATGTACACGTACTTGGCTGACGGACAGCACATACTGTAGTATGGAGTGGTAGATGTACAAGTACATAAAATCATATTAAAAACACAAAGTCGTGAAATCCGACTTATAAACACATTCAATGGATGGACCAACCACTGATTCAACCGTCAAATCCCATTTGCCTCTTGAAAGGCTCTTCTGTAAGTGTGTGTACGAACATGCCAGCAGTCTTCTGATATTCACACCGTACTAAATTCATTTCCTCACAAGTACACGGCGTAGACACGATTTTCCTAATTTACGTGCATTAAGAGGTCTACTACTACAGCACAGCAACAACTACAATAATAACAACTGATTTAATCCTGCCCTGGCTACCTGTGAAGTGTATGGAAACTCTCCTTGCACATCCAGCCACGCCAAATTCCGCCACAGTCGACCAGCCGGCAGGACGCTCTCTTGTAGTCAGCCTCAAACCACGTACGTAATACGCTCTCTTCAAATCCGTGTGTGCGTGAGAGCTCCGGAATTATTTGCTATTTATATTTTCATACCCTATGAACCTCTCCGCAAGCAAACTTGATGTTAACTTGAGGCACTTGGTGAAATCAGCCAAGAAAAACCATGTGCAGAGACTGTAAAAAGCACTGAAAAAATTCTGTTGATAGGTTTGAAGATACTGCGGCGGCGGCGGTAGTGGTGGTGGTGATGGTGGCGTTATAGGGAGCAGGTTTACAAGGAACCGAATGAGAGCTGTGACTTGTATGCAGGGATGGAAGTGCCACACACTGAAGATTAACGCGGAGAGCAGATTGTGAAAGATATTGTCGGCGCATCTGACACTCCGGCGGGCTCATGTGTGTGGTAGTGGTGGTGGTGTGTATGTGGACCTCTTTTGTTCCGATCCACTACAACTACTACTACTGGGGTCAGAATCGTCTGACTCCAAAGGGTGTAGTAGTATACACAAACCAGCGAATCAATCAGATTCATCTGAAACGAGTCAGTAGCGGTAGTCATCGTCGTTGTAGTCGCAGCATTTATGCTGCCATGTTACAGGACATAAATCATGATTACCCTCGTACCTCATCCCTCATTCCGCCTTGACTTCTGTGTAGTTCTGTAAATCACATTTCTCGATTTCTCCCTCACAGACACACACAGATACACACGCAGCCACTCGTATCCAAACCAACATAATGATATAGAGGCTAAAAAATTAAATTCCGCTCACTCCGTCAGTAGTAGATGATCTGGAGGAGGGAGATTCATCACGACTGATAATTCACATCATCACCAAAATACACACGGAGCTATTGAGTGGAGACACATATTAGTGTGTTAGAAAGAGATAGAGAGAGAGAGAGAGAGAGAGTGCGACTGACTCCAGAGCATGCTCAAGCGGGTTGGCCAAATCATTACATGGCTCATGTGAGCATGTATGTGCATACATTTGTGCGCCTCCGTATATGCATGAACGGGAAGACAGACTAACTAACAACATGACAGGGAGATAGTGGGAACGGCTCGTCGACATAGATCCTCTCATCAATGATCTTCTTTGTTCCTCATCATCACATCGTCACAGTAGATTCCGGTCGCGTCCACATCGGAACAGATTATATGACTCGGCCCACCACACTATCTCACATTTCGACCTTCAAGCTCTACCCAGTAAATCACGAGTTGAGAGGAGGACCGTAATAATAACTGTGTATTAGAGTCTCCTCCGCCGCCGCCACCACCACTACTCTCAATCTCTCCAACAACCGCTCAAATGTATGCATACTTGAGTGATGATTTTCTAATCTCACAACTCCTTCCCTAACTCCTGAGGACAAAAGTCATGGGGAGACAGCTAGTCTGGGTTTGGAGGCAATGTGTCACCCATGACTATAGGCCTGCCAAAGCATGGATGTGAGCAGTGCGAAGGGATGTGTGGATGGACGAAATAATTACATATGTATTATTATATTACATGGAGGAGCTCAGGAGGAGGGGACAAGTGTTGGCCCGGCACTTGCCCAGTACACAGTGGTGGTAGTAGGAGTATTTCACAGTGAGGTCCACAGTTAGTCATGTAGTGCGTGACCCTTCAGAGCGTTGGCAAAAGGACGTATATATTTACACATATATATATATATATACATATATATATAGATGTAATACAGGAGGGTGAGAAGAGCCAAAGATTTTATGACTCTCCTCTCTTCTTCTCACCCCCGTCCTGAACATTAATTTCCTACACAAAGTTATTTACTATTATGGCTGCTGACCTTTGCGGTGGCATTTTGCTCATAGGATTCATCCCGTTAACCGCTGTTGCCTGTTGCATCCTCCACAGCAGCTAGCCCGCAGACAGAGCAGCTCTCAGTCTAATTTCCTGTAAAAAAATACAATCAAGACACCCAATGAATTTTTAACATCCAAATGAGCTTCAAATGCCATCCTAAATTACTACTACGTACTATGGCGCTAATTCACTGCTACGGCTATACTTCGCAAATGCTGCTGCCTCTGCTGCTGGCTTCATGTCAACCGCTGGTTGTTGGCTACTACAGTGTAACGTGCAGTAACGATGGAGTATTTGTACGAGTTATACCACTTCTACTGACGTATATGAACCACTTTGAATTCAACAGGCGGGTACACTGACATACATATTTGCTTATGAACCATACTCGTGGATATATCATCCTGTCCTCAACACCGAGCACTCGCCAAGGAGCCTCCTAATTTCCGCCCGCCCCCACCATCATCCATGTTGAACAGTAAAATGTATTGGATCATAATTATTTATTATCATTAGCTAATTAGAAAAAAGGAGAGGAATTAGTGGGTATATTGTGCAGGAAATCCATTTTTTTCCCCCTTCATTTTTTCGGCCGGGATATGCCACAGATCCCAACGGGAGAACGAACTGGCTATGACATGATCATTGTTTTCCTTCGGCCTCATTCAGCCGTGTATACGATCTATGTGTACAAGAAGGGGCACGCCTTATGTATATAGTCTTAAGTATACACTGCACAGACGTTGGAGCATATAAGAAAGACACACATACACACGCACAATTAGACAAAAGAAACACGCACACACACACACACACACACACGCACACACTATTTTAACCTTCAGACAAATGGGAAAAGGAGAGCATTTATCCGTCCACTAGTTTTATCAGGCAAATTCACAGCCTTCCAAAACGTACAAGAACACACGCACATGGGATTACACGGGATTATTATACTTATCAATCTTTTCCCTAGAGTAATACAAGTCGTGCAGATAGAGATAGGAAAAACATCATCATAAGATTCCAAACTTCCCACCATCCCCATCGCTACACTGCCATGCCACCACACCACCATCATCATCATCATCGTCGTCGTCCTCGTCGTCGTCATGATCATGAGAGGAACTTCCACGGGGTGCTCTGTATGTGCTGTTGTTCTTGTTGGTGTGTTGTTGTTGTTTGGGCAATGTAAGTCAGTATTTTTGTGCGCGTGTTTTCTGTGCGGCTGTTCATGTCGGACGTAAAATACGTGGCAAAATATCCCCCGTCAACCCTGCATGAGTGTGGCGTGCTCACTTTTTCCCATAATATCATCTCTCCATGTCTTCCACTTGATCCTTCCTCAAGAAGCTAAAATACTTTTTAACCATTCAATCCCATGCCTTCCCTTTACATCTGCAGCAGGCACAAGCATGTTCACCTCACAGAAGGATTATTAGTTACATATCCACATTCCGGACCCATTAGCAGTGGGAAAGAAGACAGGGCTATTTGGGTCTATGCACAATGATAGTAATAATGCTAATAAAAACATAGCCATGACGTTGGCTCAGTGAGTCCACACAGGAGAGGAGGACGACGAGAACTGGATTTATACACATACTTATTTATTTGTACACATGTACATGTAGCACATAAATAAGCTTGGATTGACGTTGTGAGGAGGAGGGGCGAAGATAACGTCAGGTGAAGATGGTCCGCGTCACACTCTGGTAATTCCTTAGTCCTGCAGCAACAGTGATTGTGAGGGAGCCGTGTACAAATCAACATTACATACGTGCAAACAAAAGCTTCGCCCTGCCTAAAATTCAATAAGTAACTTCCACAGGACGGGGTAGGGGTAGAAATTGCCTTAACATTTAACAGAAAAAATCTCATCTTCTTCGTTGTCATCATCACCATCATCACCGGCAGGATGATGAAGATGATGATCATCAACATCATCATGCTTTCGCGGCGACTGGGAAGAAGGAGGAGGAATGATGGGAGGTGGTGTAAGCACCTTACGGCACTTGACCCAGGAAGTCGAAACAAATTAAATGCACTGGACCGTGGCAAACGTCGCACCTAATGCATTTATATATAGTCACGGCGGTGGCGGCGGCAGTGGCGGAGGTGGCAACAGTAAGAAAGAACCAACCCCGCTGGCATGTCCACACATAAACACATGCCAGACTCTTATCATCATCCGTATACGGCTCGTTGCAATGCACACACAAATTAGCTTCACGGAGCTGAGTTGAGTTTATCTTTGAAACCTCTCAGTGCGCACGTCACATAAGAGCCAGCGGAGTCGTGTAACGACGACGACAACAACAACAACAACAACAGTATAGTTTCCCTTCCAGTCCCGTGGACAAGGGGATTAAAAATATCAAAGGCGTAATTGAATTACGAATTCTTTATCTTTTTCTCCCTCCACTCCGCCGCCCTCACTTCCACAAAACAAGAAACGGTGAGAGGTGGTGAGCGAAGCACTATTAAATTCCCATAACAATCTCAGCCGAATCATTTCGTATAGTATATCATCACTGTGGTTATTACGCCAGGTGCTCCTCGAGTGCTCTTTTGGCGGGATCCCGCGCGTCTCTCGTTGGGTGAGGAGGCACAAACACACGAACGAACACAATTTTCTCCACTGCTCATTACATTTAAATTACCATTAAATTCTCGGATTTTAATGGCCCGATTCGATTTGTCCCTCCCAAGTTAGCTATGACTAAACGGAGTTTTACTCCCATCCACCCTGGTTACATGCACTGAGCCACTGACTGGGTGCTGGGAATGTGAGACAGGGAGCTGACTGAGCGCGTACTGCTCCGCGCATATAACCGTGCGGCTTCCATTCCAGTGATGCTACGGCTTTAAATGCTCCATGCGTTCACCATTCTAAGAGTCACCCTGCCTGCCTGCCTGCCTGCCTGCCTGCCTGCCAATCTGCGGGTGAGCGCGTGTGTGAAGGCAGAGGGGTGAGTGATTTGTTGCAAGTTTAATTAATCTTGATTAGGAATGATTAACAAATGATTACGTGGCCGGTACTAAAAAGTAAACAAGTTGGAATAATATAACAAGGGAAAGAAGTCAGTCACCACCTAATTATTTTGGCTGGGAGGCTACCTACTAGTCCTACTACTGCTGCGCTGTGCTACCACTCCAACTTACGGCCTTCCACAAAAACGGGATTATCCACCTTTCAGTCAGTAGAAGCCTGCAAGTAAGCTTGTGAAGGGAGGGGAGGGTAATTTTATGCAAGTTTCCACAACATTTCCCGCTCCTTATTATTTTTCATTTCCTTCAACTTTTTTAAGACACCCTCAAAAAGAGGGGGAGAGAGAGAGGGAGTGAGGGAGATGAACCTCTCTTGACATTGCCACGACTTCGGCTGCTACTCATCAATAGCACAGTCTGTTCACCCTTTACTGCCCCTGAGTGAAGATGTCAGGTGTGGTAGCATTATCCACATGGGACAAAAAATCTGGGATGATAGACTCCCCTGTCTGACAATCGGTTAGGCAACATGGACGGCGACGACGGGATAATGAGATTTTCACCAGCTGATAAAAATCCCGTCGGCAATATCACTTTATTATTACTATTCTGTGGAAAAACGTATAGATAAAAGTTCTGTTGGACGGCGGGGACGACGGTCATAGTGGAACAACAAGGACAATAGCAGCCTGATAGTCAACGCCTCTAATTAATTTTTTCCAAGGATAAACACACAACTTCATTACCACTTTATGGATCATTTACTTAATCCCATCCCCGTTGCTAGCAGAGTTTTTCCACACTAGAAGATTTTTCTTCTTGGAAATCCTCTGCATTAGCTCTATAATATGATATACTGCATACTGGCAACAAGGTAAGGTCGGGGTGCGTCCCTTGTGCCCAAATAAGGGAATTATCATAATCATGTTCATAAACTGATCACCCCCACTTCCATGTTCACACAGCGGCTTGCAACGCTCTCCACGGAAAACCCCATTCTCCTGTCAACACCACTCGACAGCTACTACTACACACTAGGGCTATACCACGTGAGGTAAAATGACAGGGCCCAGCCTGTTGCCGTTGCCTCTGCTGCGGTGAACAAGTATTAGTTGTTCTTGCTGCGGTAGCTATCAGTTTTAAAAATAATAAACGCTCCGCATCCTCCCATTTGTTCATGGAGAAGGGCATACTACTTTGATGATGATAAATAAGAGTTTTCGACCGCAGAATGGCACAGTGTGTGGGAGAGCCACAAACAGTTGTAATAATTCCTATGACGGGCCCAAACTTACGGTCACCCACAGAAGTAGTAGGGGAAAAACTGAAATTCTAATGGCCAATATAAGCCTGTCCTCAGATTACGAGATGGCGAGAAGGAGAGATGCTCTTTATTAATTCTTCCGTAGTGGAGACGAGAGCGAACTAGCAAATTCAGAACATGTTTGGCCTGGGAATTGCGATTATTAACGTCAATCATGACTATGTACACTATTTCAAATTGTTTATGACATCCTTTGCTTAGTGTATTCACGCTCATGTGTGAAACCCTAGAATATGTACGTGCATGTGCATGGGAGTAGTAGTGTGTCTGTGCGGCTTTGTGCGGGACGAGCTAGTTCAGTGAGTGAGTTCACAGATGCGAGCTAGCGCGATATATGTACATGTGCATATGTGTATGTGTGTGTGTCTGATCAACCTGTGAATACATGTGTGCATGATCCCAAGTGCCGCTGTACGTTTTGTCGACAACTCTTGTTGATGACGACTTTTTACCGCAGATTGAAGGTTAAGCGGAGGTCGCCTCACTGAATTTTTTGTCACGCATTTCATTTCAATCTCATCCTCTCTGTCTCACAATTCACTCATATATTCACAATTCAGGAGTTCCCATTAAAACTATCTCTCTCTCTATTCTCCACATACGCAGACGGGAGGAGAGGGCCAGTCGGTCCCTGTATTGTGACACATAGAGCGACTCAATGTAGGGACTTGAGAGCAAGTATGGATGAAAAACGAGGAAAAAAGGCTTGGAACTTTCGCATGGAACTGTAACGAAATAAGTTCATTTCACAAATGACCAGCCTACAGTCAAATTCAAGCCTAAAAAACGCCGATTATTCCTCTACCACTACGAATACCACGTCTCCGTCTGCTTCTGCGCACCGTCTATCTTCTTCACTCCTCTTTCATCCAGTCAGATAATAGTGATTCCTTGTCATTCTTATACACAAAACTTTAGGGGTGGGTGGTAATCTGCATTGCACCTCATCTTAATGTGCGTGTCTGCAAAAATTTAGTCCCATGGTCACACACACACACACACACACAAACACACTATTCTCTATGAAAACAATTTGGTTGGAATACTCTCCCAAATTTATTCTTCATCATCACCATTCTCACTATCATCTAATACGCTTGCACTCACCCACATGCAGGAAGCAGGAAAAACGTTTGTACTATATTATGAAATTATGGATGACCGCCTTCTGACGTGATTTTGAAAAAATCTGCCAACTCAACCTTCTCCAATGTGTACCTTCCTCTCATGATCATCATCATCACCACCACCACCAACAACTTCTGCCCATGGCCCACTCCGACGGGGACAAAGCATACGTGAATTCACATCCGGTCACTACTACCACAGAGTCTACATGAGAGACGATTGTAAATGCTAACAATAAAATTACTATCCCTCACACACACACACACACACATTGTTGAGCACACACAAACACATACAGGCACACACTGACACAGACACGGACATACACACACACACACACACACATAGGTTTTACTTACCCCAGCTCTTGGTAAATGAAATCCATAGGATTTAAATAGTACGAAAATTATTTCCGATAAAAGGTTCCACAAATATTAGTCGTAGTCGCTTGAGCACAAAGAATTCTCCACCCAGGGCTAACCATTCCATTCATCATCCTCAACGTCATCATCACCATGTTATTCCTGACGGACGGTGCAGTGTAGTGGTAGTAGTAGTAGTAGCAGCAGCAGGAGCTGTGTATAGTACTTGAGTTGAAAGGCGTAGGGGGCGTTGAGGAAGGTTCATTGAGGAAACAACCGTTTAGCATAGCCGAATCACTACAAAACACAACATATGACAATCCCTCTATCTCTCTCTCGCACACACACCGACAAACACATTTCTTGGTCGTCTTCTTCCTCTTCCTCTTACAAGACAGCTGGGTTTGGGCTTCTTCAATGGAATCCAACTCTCTCTCTCTTGCCACTACTATTCTATGTATATCATTCAAAACTTGTTGATATGATGTCCACACTAAGCACACACTCGTTCATTATATCCGCACAGAGACACATATGAGCTCAACTGGCCGCAACTAGTTAGTATCTTACTAATTCCTTTTCATCCTTCTCAAGGTACTCCCCACACACACTTTTCCTGCTGCCATGAACACACACACACACACAAACCCAGGCACATACAGTAACCACGACCCCCACTACTACTCGAGTCCCACTCTGGGATTTAACACGAGTCACGTGCACGGCTAAAGTAGTGGATCCGTCCCCTGTAGTTCCATATAGTTCTATAACATCAGGGAATATAGACAGAAAATAACTTTTAAATGACACCCTCTCAGAGCACAAATAGAATTCAGATCAAGCCGGATATATTTTTCCCTCCGGTCACACTCCCTCGACCCTTCTGTTACTTCTGTAGCCCAATAGCACTAGCAAGTACTGCTCCACAGAACCGTCATCACATCGTGGGCTATTCAGCCGAATGCAGTGGGCATGGGGTGGCGCGGCCAGGAATTTACAATACTTTTGATCAGCAGTGTGAGTGAGGTACGCGGAGGAGCGAGCTGGAACCTCCGACACCGCCGCCGTGTATCTTGAACAAAAACACGGCACACGCAACCCAGCGCACTACTACCACGAGAGACGCACAGAAAAAGTATACACAGAAGAGAAACACCCGCACCCAAACACTTGGGAGTTCCCTCGTCGGGAAGGCACTTGTGGCAGAGACACACACACACACAACACGGACGACAATAAAAGACGTGAAAAAACTGGCGGCTAAAAAGTCATGGTCGAGGATATAAGGGTAGTACTACACGAGGTAGGAGACGGCAAGAGACAGTACTGAGACCCAACTATCCCGCTCGCCCGTTTGCCACGGAAAAATCCAATCCCACCAAGAAGTTCACAACTTGTTCAACGGCGTACCGCGCAAAGCGCAACGTTACTCTATATACGACAGCGAGTGACTGACGACTGACTGTTGTGAGAAAGTCAAAAGCATGGTAGGGGCTGAAGGAACTCTCATCAGCACAAACACACACAAACCTCTCGCTCACACTTGGGCTCGTTCCACCATGTGCGACATATATGTTTGTCAATACGAGGGACCCGCCTGAGAGTGTGCGGAGGGAGTCCATACGTGAGGTTTTCCCTCAAAAACCTTCACACTCCATTGTACACTCTGTGTATATATCCTCCTCAAATAAAATCAACGGTCCCTTAATCACATGCATTAGCTCCGTTTATAATGCTCCAAGTCCGTGAGCAGTGTATGTGCACTGCACAGTGGGGGAAACAACACGAGTAGGAGCAAAAGCACTATTTGGCTTCACCGTGTAGAAAGATCCTCAATTATTCGTATATTTTCCAATGAATTGAGTTTGTCCGTCCGTCAGTTTTCCACACGGTACACGTATGCAGAAGGAGCACAGACGTACAAACCCTTCTGCCACACCACTACACGAAGGAAAGAGTGAGAGGAGCGCGGACTGTGTATACCCATCCGCATCGATGGCTACACCACAACTAAACCATTTGCTCCTCACTCGACTCCCTATGAGAGTCCACCGTTCAGAGGAGGTAAAGGAGTCGGCAGTCAGGCAATAGGCAGGCGTGCGTGCATTAAATAAAAGCAAATCTCTCGTCCCTAACACATATTCCAATACCTTCCTCTCATCCGCCACTACCACCATCATCACCAGGACTCCACATCCATTACACTACTTCTCCTTTTTTCCCATTCCTAATCAGTTTGCCCAGGCTGGAAGAATAATACATGAAATTCGCGTACGATCGTCATCATCATGCTCTGCAAGATCGGCACTAAGACTTGCTTTGTGCATGCTATACGTTGTACTCTCTGTCTGTAGAGCTAGTGCCACCGACGCTGGACCATCATGGTGGAAGCGCAGTGATTTGCATAACATCAACTAGTGGATGACTGAGTGAGTGAGTCTGTCTGCATATATGCGCAGTAGTATGTGGAACAGAGCCGGCTTAAGGCAGAGGCACTACTAGCACTCCTAATATTATTGTCATGATGATGGTTGGCATATTGAAAATGTAGGAATTGTGGGAGCTGCAGTAGTGAACATACTTAGGTCTGTCCCGCAACGACCTTGTCAACAGTTTCATTGGACGACTCACCCAGACAGTCATTTACTATGTGTGACTGTGAGTGTGTAAGTGTGAGTGGTGTCTGTGGATGTAGTCATAGGGTAAGGTTGTGTAAGTATGCACACATTATGTGTACTTGTATGCATGGTGCACACTGCCCCTTATGTCATTTGAGAATAGCTATTAGGTTTTCAATTGTGGTTTTTTAATCCCCAAATATTTGTCCAAAGATAATATAGCCGTATGGCAACAAGGCAAGTCTCCTCTACCGATGAATCCTCACACTTGTCGAAAAGTCAAGTATGAATATTCCCCTCATTTGACAAGATGTAAGAGATTGTAAAAGGTAAAATAGATTTTTTCGAAGAATAATAATGGTGAACCCCTCCGCAATGTTAGACATGCGAGAGTAAGTTCAGCAGGAGTTCCCTGGCGTAAAACTTGGCTAAAGAATAAATTTTTATATCAGCTCTGATTCCTTATGTGATTTAGCTAATGGAATTCCTGGATATATGGGCGCTCCATGTGTGCCACCGTTTTTCCGCAGACAATGAATACGCAGTGATGTGAGTGCGTGTGAGTCAGGGAATCTACGGACGGACATAATAGTAGGATATTCCCCGGCCTATACTAAACCATTATTGTTAACTGGCGTGTCGTGAATATGGGAATAAAAATCCATGCCATTCAAATCAAGGTTTCGGACGGATGGTGCGATTCATTCTCTACGCAGCCTGAACCGATAAGATGGATTTTTTGGATAAAAATCATTCATAACGGATCAGAAAAAAATATTGGATCCTATCTGTGTCCCACGCAAAGGTGTACAGTCCAGTCCCGGATATGAAGGGGCAGTTATCACTTATCATCCATTCGCACTGTATCTTTAAAATCGCAGATCTCTCACAAACTAAATTAAGGTTTAGCTTTTGATTCCAAAACTTCCATCCTGACACAGGCAAGGTAAACACTTATCGTTCCCGGTAAAATGGAGTGAGCCACTCAGTTATCCAAGTCTGGTAAATGCTCATGAAACTGTTGCATATTATTGAGCTAGGCGAGAGAGATTATCTGCATAGAAACTGTGAAAACGAAAATCTTATATGGATTCATCCGCTTATGCGAGTAAGCGGAGGGGTTTAGCTGATGACTTATTTATTCCAATCCGTTTGATCCACTCGGTAAATATTCGTGCATTATCCGATCCGCCAGCAATCTTAATTCAAAAGCCCAGTCGACCTTCATTTTTCACCACGTCTCGTTCACATATTTCCACATGTCCGCACAAAAAGACTATACTGCGTTCAGAAAGCTAATACGTGCTCTGTAAACCCCTCCCTCCGTTTAACATACTTCTAGAAAATCTTCGAATTTTCCTAACAATAAAGATGGCAGCATGCGTAGATTCAGTGCCCAGGCTCAATTCGTACTCTGGAGGGTCAGAAAGATAATGCAAGGCTATATATAAGCGTGATTAAGATGACTGTCATTATTCATTCGCAGTCAGGTGAGCTGGAGCTACTATCGCAAATATCAAAATCGTACCACGTAACCTATCACCTTCGATGTGGATGACGCGGGGCGCCCACGCATATACACAATACACGCCACCACATACACATGTCCTGGGGTCCGCCGTGGATATTTTACCCCACACTAGAAAAGGGAAGCCGTTGACTGTATGAATATATGTGCACAACCTGGCAAAGTGTAAAAGAGGAGCCCACAAAAGCACTACCTAACATCTCTCATTAAGCACTGTGAGAACCTAAGCTTTGCGCGTGGAGCAAGGCTATGGTGCTGGCAGATAGTTGCATGACTTTTGCACCTCAGGCTGTAACCACGAACACTTTAGTAATTGCTACGTTAGCCACCTGACAGCTGGATGACCCGTGAGATAGTCAACTCATATGTACACAGGTACAAGCGAAACAAATTACCATACTGCTGGATAAAATTCCCAAATCAGCGCGTATTTACTGACTCGAATCGTCTTAAGGTGAAATAGGCTAAACCGTCGTACGGAGTAGATAGGTGAAATAGTTATCACCGTTTTGCGCGCTGGGACATGGATCCTTAAATTCTACTCATTAATATGCTTGCTTATTTACTGCTGTAAGGTTTGCCCATGCTTTGTATGCCCTGCACTGTCGCTCATTCTCTGCATTTCACCCTGTTCTAGGGCGTGCCTTTCGTTACAAAAGCCTGTAGCGGTAGCGGGAGCGATTGAAGGAGGTTGTAGTTTCGCTACGCCGAGTCACGTAGCGAAAAAGTAGCGGCAGCGAGTAGCCTTGTAGCGAAAGTAGCGATTTTGTAGCGATTTTTAAATTTCACATTTAAATGTCGAAAAACACTGAATAGTGGCTAAATTATAGGGTTATTACATAGCAATCC
>WJFA01000764.1:0-29809 GCA_009870155.1 Pseudobourletiella spinata
GCTTTCGCTCTTTCTCTCTATCTCTCCCTTCCCGTTCCTCCCCGAATCTTCGTGGTCTCTGTATGCTGCTGCTGACTCATATCAGGGCAGACTGGACGGTTGGTCACGGGGATCTGTGCCTCTCTCTCTCTTTCCTTGTATGCTTGCTTGGGTCTGGCATGAATGGTCAAGTCTCAGGATCCATGCTCCCGTCTCCCGAGAGTGTTGTTATTTAAAAGCCTTTCTCCAAGACTTATCTAATTATTTAACCCGGGTTTGTGAGGCTACCAAATTCTTGTCAGTTTGCCCAAAATTCCCTCGTAACTATTTGATCCGTTCTGATTTCTTGCTTTCCCAGCAGCACTGTTATATGATGGAGGGTCAGGGATGTCAGGTTGTAAAATAAAGTTGGACATGGTTGAGATGGACAGAGAGATTCCTGGTAGTAATAGTAGTAATACTTTGCCCATCCCCCTCCAGCCCCATTCTATGCTTTCCAATCAGGAACCGTATGGGCTTTTTGTACGCTATATTGTATGCGTATAGATGCATACGGGGAATGCGGACGGGCCAGAATGTAAGAAAAAAACTGAATCAAGGACGGGTGGAGAAGGGGGCCTGGTCGTGGCTTGGAACGGTTGTCTATCTTGTTTAAACAAAGTGGTCGTCCTGTTCCATGGATTTTTATGGGGTTTTAAAACCTCCCTTGGAGTTTGTTTTAACTTCCGATACTCAAGTGGAACCATAATAGCCCTATAAAATCCTAAGAGTCCTTCCTAGATCAGTTTGTGTGTCCAAATAGTGGGGACACCAGTGCGGCTCCCTTCCCCACACGTCACCGCAGTGCAGTCGAACATAATCGTGTGAAGTGTGTGTACATATTAAATCGCTGGAGGGACATGGTGGGCTGTCATACATGGCTTTTGTGTGCAAATGCATGGAATGGGAGGATATCAAATCGAATTATTTCTTGTCACAACCATTTTTCCCTCTCTGCTTCAATTTTTTTGCCGGGAGAGCGGGGTCATTTTCCTGATATCCAGGATTTCATTTAATATTCTTTTCAAGACTCACTTCCGTAAATTCTCGCTCTGCCTGGCTGTGCCCCTCCGTGTATATGATAATAGGAGCGGCGGAGAGGACAACCATGTTTCATATCCGACTCTAATGGCCACGATTAGTGTTGCACATTTTGGGAAGGAGGTCGGGATGGGGGGGCACATGACGATGGAGAGGATGGTATAGTAGCTTCTGATTGAATGGGTTCCGCAACATGGCCGTACTCTACGAACATTGCGGTAGTAGATTAAACCATAGGAGGAGGAGATGGAGTAAGAGAGAGAGAGCATTGATTGAAGCTTTCGCCGCCCGAATGTTTTGCAATTCCGACCAACTTACTTTTCAAATATATGGAATTCCGAATATAACTGGAGGAAATGGGAGAGAATGAAGGGCGATATTTGAGCTTTGGACGCTACCCCCTGATTTCCAAGCCATTTCCAGTCAGTTTTCAGCCAGGAAATGGTTCCGGAAATGAATACATAGAAAGTCTGCTTCTCTGCCAGCTTAGGGACTTGTACGACAAGGCCATTATTGTGTGTGTATATGTGTATAGATGGGGAGCGGACTGGAGTAAACTACATGACAGATGCATGTGTGTGTGTGAATATGTTCATGTGAGCGTGTGTGTACGGCTGGTATTATGTGTGCAACTTTCCCAGACTCATCCTTGTTTTGTTATACAATGCTGTCAGCGGACAGAATTCGAGGAAAATCCAGCCGTTTGCTCCATGTCGCCCACGATATTTCCCTCTACCATGCTGACAACTGGGAGAAATTATGAGTAAACTTTTCACGCAGGCTGTCCTACACCAGACCGACCGGAGGAACTATAAAATTTCGGAGAGAGAAACCACTGCTTTATGAGTCTTGTACTTGCATAGAGCCTGATCTCGCCCCATACAATACCGTCGTCCAATATGATAACGAGTACACCCCACATCCTCGTTCGTGTGTACCGGAGGAATAATAATCCAACCGGTTCCTTTGGAAAAATTATTAATTTAATGGAAAATAATAGGCAGGTGCGAGAGGATAAAGAGTTTCCTACGCGACTAGATTTCAACTGTTGTTGCGGAGAGGAATGACACGGTGGTTAGTAGGATCTCAGATGATTGGACAGCTCCCATGTTTATCCCTTGTAGTAGTCATTCCACAAGATCAAGTCTTACGGACGATGATGATGAATTCCGTGCATCTCCCTCCGTATTGTTGTCCATCAAGGCGGGATAATCCTCTGCTCGGCGCGCACAGTCACTCAAGTTCACCCGAGTTCACGGGATCAGCGCAGTTCAGGTAGCTCCTCAACGCTCAGCACCAGTCACATGAGCACTCATACAGACAATCTATATGTCTGTCTGTCCGTACGATCATCGTAAAAACTTTAACTCTTCACCCCACGCAGTCGTATAAACTATGACGACTAGGAAGGCAGCATACAGTGTGCTGTGTGGAAAATTAATTTTTTGCATACAAGCAACGATCATAATAATAATAATAAAAACAATAATAATAATGATGATAATAAAACACTCGTCAGTCGCTGCCTTGACTCTTCCTACTGTGAAAAACTATTGTGAAAGTTTACGAGGGCCGTTTCAAAAATAGCCACATTACTACCACCTTGAACTGTCACAGTAAAAATACACTCGACATTATCTCATGTAACTTATTTTCTCCTCAATGTGCAACTAAATAACTACTCACCGTTCTGCTCCTTGTATATGGTACACTTGCGTCCTACTATTACATGATAGTAATTGAGATTGAAGCATAGAGCAATAGACAGGTATTGTTATACTTCAATTTGATTCCGTTTCAATCTCACTCACTCCCTCACCTACTGGCTCACTATTGTGTGGGTTGTTGCTAAAGGAAAGCATTTTTTTCGTGTTCGGGTAGTAATGATCAGGAGCTGCCTGACATGAGTCCTTGTAATTTGTCAGCCTGCCAGTTCCCCTCTATCGGTCCTTTGACGTCTGTATGTGTGTGATGTATATGTATACATACAAGTGAATACTGATTCTTTTAATCTTAAACCTCCTACTTACCTCTCCCCACACATGATCGTCCTCCTCTGGTTTTCTTTTTCTTGTTGTCAGTTTTTAATATTATCCTTATATCTTCATATCTGAATGAGGAATGGGGAATTTTTTGGGGGAAAATGTCAAGAGTTTGACAGGTGGAGGGTAGTATAGTCTCTTTTTTTACGATCTACATATGAGCCGCTCAGTGACAGTGAGGGCCACAGAGTTCCTCACATCAAAGTTTTTTGGCTCAATAGGGGGTAATTCTTGGAGGGGTGAAGTGGAGGTTAAATGAATTGCAAAAATTGTGGTTATAAAATCCTTTTCTCCCCATGTACAAAGTTGCTTGAAAAAGTCATCCCGTACGAATCTCTGTGAGGTTGCGAGATGAAGGAGGTCATGCGGAGAAGCTGTTGAGGAGGACGGGGATGCCTCTGTGTGTGGGAAGTGAAAGAGAGTTGTGCAGAGTTGAAGTTTTTGGAATAATAAAGAAGTTTAGGGAGGAGGAAGGAGGAGGAGGACGAGGAAGATGAGGATGAGGGGAAGAAGACGACGAAGAAAGTTAGACGGCTTTAGAAGTGGAAGCAATAGGAAATCTTCTCCTGTCTCTAGACTTGGGAAAATAGAATGGAAAACATAAGCAATTTGACTAGAAAAGAGACCGACTTGACATCTGACATGATTTGCATCAACGGAGCATTTTCTTTATGTATAACTTTTCCTTATCCGCTTTTCTTATCCGTAAGTGAGTAAACGACGGAGATTTAAGCACGCACTCCTCATCGTCTTCATCCTCTGTAGTAGCATGAGAGGAGGATGAGGAAGGGAAGACGAATAAGAAGAAGAGAACCAAGACAAGGACATGGACGACCAAGATGAAGGAAGCATAGCGAATCATATTACAGAGTAAATGGAGGGACAGACGAAAGATTCAAGGAAAAGGCCATTATAATGCAAAACGCGGAAGAAAAGGGCGATATGAGAGCGCAAAATGTGGTAAATGATGCGACCCCCTGAAGAGTAAGTCGGCGCCCAAGAGGATCCCTCCGTTTCATACTTCAGTGCCGTTGAATTGTCGCCAGTGCCAGAGTTTATACGACCCCAGTAGCAGTAGTCTCAACTATACTCCGCCAGCAGTGTCCCTGTGGTGGTCCAGCGGGGAACTTGGCCCAGTCGTCGTCATCATCATCATCATCATCATGCTCAGCATATATAGCCTCTCTCATAGTTCACGAGACACCGCACCGTACACAGAGAACTTTCTTCAGCATCACGGAGGGGTGTCACTTTTAATTGGCCAGACAGCAGTCGTAGAAGTATGAATGGCTGGAATGGTGTGTATTTAGAGAGTTGAAATTTTCCAGAAATTTCCGCGACACTCCACCAAGGATTTAGAAGGAAAATTGGAGTAATTGGCTCGACAGTTTTGACGGGAGAACCAGAAAGAGAGAGAGAGAGTGAGAGTTGACGGTTTTACGTATATATTTTTTTAGTCCTGGCTCAGTATCCAGCAGATGCAAGCGTTGGAGCGACTCGACTTGAGAGGTTTTGGGACAGAAAATGGTCTCAAGTCAAAATCTTTCCTCTCGGTGAGTGTCGTATCTCGCCGTACTTGCTTACACTGACACCCTTATCTAGGGTGGATGCGGCGGCGACGACGACGACGACGGTAGTGGGAGAGTAGAAAATTGCAAAACTCTCCTCGTCGTCGTCTTTCTGATCTTTCAGAATGGCATGTGATGTATATCTTGCTTTTCTCTAGAGAAACTTGAATTTCAATTTGGGGCCTCCACTTTCCTACATTTTCCATGAGACTGATGCTCCTCGCATCCTCCCTCCTCTTCGGTGCGCTGTACCCGGCCCTCTATCTTCCAGTACCGCTTGCATTGGTGCATCTAAGATGTCCACAACAGTTACTGCAGCCGTTTTTGCTCCCCTGGCCACCACATCACTGCTGTAGGCACAGACGTTGGAGAATTAATTAGGAAAGGGAAATGGAGCAATGTCATACACCCGCCATTCCGGATTTTAGTTCCGTTCACTCCACCACTCTGACCCTGTCATTTCCACAGGTTGACATAACATGCGGATGTTCAGAGGGAGAGGGGGGGGGGGTGGGAACGTTGTCAATATCCAGAGGATTGAGGATTGCATTGCATTGAGAATTTTCTGTTTGAGCCCACAGAGCTTGAATTATTCACCACTTATTCCATTTGACTCCATTACTATTCTATTCACACCGTATGAGCATTGAGGAAAATGCGAGCGCGTATGCCTCTGTGTTTGTATGCGAGTGTATTTGTGTATACGTTTGTGGATAGGGGTCCTCAAATGCGAGCCGGGGTGTCACTCGTTATACCTAACCAGTTCAATAGTGAATGCTTTTACTGGCTTTTACCTGGGAGGTACAAGTTATTTCCCACCAGCATAACCCCGCCACCATAGGCACGGGCTCCATAGGAAAAGTTGAATGCAAACTTTTAGTTTATTTAGTATTTCTACTATGTGTTGGCTCCTGGCTCTGCCGTCGTAGTGTCTGTTTGAAGGGGGAAGGGTGAGCGTGGACTTGAATAACATCAGAAGTGCTTCTATCTCTCTCCTTCGCTCTCTCTCTCTCTTTCCGCGCTCTCACTCACTCACCCGCTCTCTCGCTCCTGTTTGTATACAAGCGGTTGAATTGGTGTATGTAAAAATTGAGTGCACTCAAGGAGGAAAAGGTTGGGGGAAAATCGATAGGATGAGATAAGAACTATTTTGGATGGATATGGATGGTGATGGCACTCAACTCAACTAGATTGTGTTGCGGATCAAAATATTTCCCCCTCGCTCTGTCTCCTTCCTTCCCTACTACTACTACTATTACATCTACTACTGGGGGAATGGGCGCTGTTTTCCCCAGAAGACCCGCTTGTTCCATACAGCTATAGACATGGACCTCTTTCCTCATTTCGGTGAAAGGTGAGACTGGCGACTATGAGAATATGGTGGGGGGAGCAGCGGGTTGGAATAAACTGTAGCGAAATCATTAGCAGGTAGGAAAATTACGCACCCTAGTTTATTTTGTATGCATACGTATGTATGTCGGGAGGAGTACATAAAGTATTGAGAGACTGACTGTGAGAGTCAGTGGACCGTGGCGCCAGTAGTAGCGGTGTGAGAGTTTCCGTATATAGTGGTCTGGGGAGGTTAAACAAGGGCTGTAATTTTTCTGAGTCAGAGAATCTCAGGTTGGTGTTAGAGGAGAGCATGTGTATGTGCGTGTGCTTGTTTGTTGTGTCCGTGTATGTGTGCATTTCTGTGCATTAAGGAGGGAGGGAGAGTGAGAGAAAGGAGAAGAAAGCATTTCTCATTCAACATTTAATGTCATTCAACATTGAATACGGGAAACGGTGTCAGTGGAGAGAAGAGGATCGTTTGACAAATGTCTCAGGATGTTTCATCCGAAGCCATCCAATCGTGTTAGAACCGACCTATGTGAATTAGATTCCTCATGCCTCCTCAATAATGCACAACACACACGCTACTTTATGTCTACTCAAAGGACGAATTTTCTTCTTCTTTCTTTCTCTCTCTCTCTCTCTCACTCTCTGTCTCTCCCACGCTCTGTCTTCTCTCTCACTCCCTTCTTTCCTATGTTACGACCACTATCTTTTCCCCCTTCATTTTCACTTCCACTTTCCCAGGGAACCATTCCTGGGTTTGTCTCTCTGCAGGGGCTACGGGAACATGAGGAGACTTGGATAGTTAGACTGTTTCTCCGCCTCTGTGACAACTTTTCTGAGAGAACTTTAGCTTTGAAATCATGTAGGAAAGGCTACTTCGTAGATTCCGGCAGTGGAAACCTGAGTAGGGTAGGTGACATGTGGTCGGGTTTAATTCCAAGTTTTGAATTCCATTTCTTAAATGCAACGGATTTTTGAGAGTATGAGCAATAGTAAGTAGGCTAAAAGTTTTTTTACTGTGTACAGAAACCGCCAACTGGAGGCATGGATGAAATTCCGTAGCGAAATGAACAATGATTTGTAGAAGCCGCTCCAACATCCGCGCCTGCCTCCAGTGCTCAAGCTTATATGGGTGGTGGGGTAAAGTGTGGGAGGGTGGGTGGTTCCCGGTCCAATGAGTGGAAAATGTAATCTAAATCCCGGGATCCTCCCTCGTCTCGGTGGTAGGAGTGCTACTGCTTGCTCCAAAGTCGGATGTTAGCTTTCACGGCACGAACCTGTCACAAATTCTTTTCATCAATCGTCCGTGAAAATAAATACAATTAACGAATCTCTAGAGAGATCCGGCTCAACAGTCTTCCACATAGTACTTGGCTAAATGCTTGTGTACGAGGAGGAGATGGAGGATGAAGAAGAAGAAGAAGACGACGACGACGACGAAGAAGAGCATGAACAATATTTCCAGTCTCATAATTTATGAATGATGAAAGGGAAGGCGCTCCTTTCCAACCCCGCCTGTACTCGGAGTTGGTTGTGGGGCTGTGTGAAGGAGCGCACTGGTAGTTTTCCCTTAATAAACTTTATGAAAATTGCTCCACACCCACACACCCATCTGGCTTGACTCTGGGCTGGTGGCGGTGGTGTGTTGGAAGGTCCTTGGGTAAAGCCCCGTTGAGTCGCTGTTAAATTGAAGGGAAGACGCGATCTGGATGTTTGTGGCGGGCAGGATGAGGCTCCTTTTTTGGCATGCATGAGCGTGTTACGAAAAGCCGTAGTGGTGTGCCCGTCTTTGAAGGAGACTGGAAGAGCTGAAATTTCCCCGGAATTTCCAAACGGTTTGTTTCACACGCCTCTGTACCTATGAAACCGTCCTTTTCTCCGCCTCCAATTGGATCTTCTCTCAGAATAGGATTTACCACCTAGGGCATCTTTGGACGGGAGGAAAATGGAGGAAGGTTTACATGTTACATACACCCACACATACACACTCACATGTCAGGCACGGTGTGTGCTCATACACACACGTATATATGCACACACGCGTGCAGATACGTAGGATCGAGTTCGTTGTTTGAGGAAAGGAGAGGAAAAAAAGAGATGACTTACAGGGCACACGGATGGGATGTATTACTGTGAGGACTGGATGGTGGAGAAAGAAGAAGAAGACGAAATAATGAAAGTGAGAAGGTTCTTGTTTGTGTGACGGGCTGAATGTCTATGTGCGTGCATGTGCGTGGGTGTGTGCGTGTGTGTGGTTGAGGATAGAGGAAAGGAAGAAAAGAGGAAGACGAAGAAGAAGAGGAGGAGGAGGAAGATGATGATGAGGAAAAGAAATTGGTTTTCTAATATAAGATCAGTGGGATGTTAGACTCCTCATAAATACTGACTTGACAGGTTATTCTAACCGGCGGCTGCCTGCGTTTTCAAATCTCAAGTGCAAACTCTCCAAGCTTTTCTTTATAACTCTCCGGAGATTTGGAACGTTCTATATTATAGTTTGAGCTGGTGCTCCCACGGACCAGTTCCGTACTCACTCGCGCGCGCTCTCTCTCTCTCTCCTTTCCTTTCCCCGGATGTATCAACATGTGAGCCGGAGTTTTTTCCCATCATGAACCGCCTGTACCCTCCCGCCTGAAGAACGCTATGACTAAAACTACCAATACTACTATTCTTTCCACGGAGAATCCTATTTTATCCACTATTTTTTCAGCTATTTTCCAACCAAAACGTGCATAGGCTCTAGCTACACTGATAACCTCTGGCATCCCAAGCCCCGTGTTTCAATTTTTTTCATTGAATTTTCAAAAATTTGTATATAAAGTTGGATGGCGGGGCTCGTTCCGCTGTGTTGGAAGTGTGTGGGGAAATGGAGTGAGACGGCCTATAGCGGAATCTAATGGTAGCCGCTAACGTGTACGACTGCCGTAACATAGGATGATGCAGTTTCACGAGAGGTGATTGATACGGCTGCAACCGCACATTCTGACTCAGTCAGTCAGGGGGTTGGTTTTGGGTGCATATAAAAAATGGGCCGTCAACTTTGTATGGGTGAAATGGCACTGGGCTGTCCGCCCTGTCAGCCTGATGGTGCATAAAGTTGAGGAGCGTATAGAACCGCTTTCCAGCCTGTCATCATCATCATCATCTTCATCCTCGTCGTCATCGTCGTCGTCGTCGACCGCATGGAATGAACCATATAAAGCCAGATGATATCAGGCCACAAAATAGACGAACGTAATAAGTTCCATCACAAGTTTATGAGGGCCCTATAATGCTTCAATGTTGAGTGTGGTGGAGTGCGTGTGTGTTAGGTGTAACATGTGGAACTTGATACGAGGGATAGAGTGCAAATCAAGAGTTTGGGAGATCCAGAGGGCATTACCGTCCGGCCTTTAAGATCGTCCGACAGGCTTGAGATCCTGACGAGTGTTATTCCACTGCTCTTCCGTACAGTAAAGGTTACTACTGCTATGGATGTGGTGGTAAACGTTCCTCCAGGATGCTTTATCACCCCTGTGTGTGCCGTAAGTACGGTACTAAATTATGACCATGAGAGTACTAGAAAGACACAAGTGTGTGAGCTCCGTGGTGGGTAGAGGGAGGTTACGTCCAGGACATCGTCTTGTAGGCATAAACCTGCGGAAATCGGCTAGTAAAATTCACCAGTTTATTTCACTCGAGTAGTTTCGTCAACCCCGTACTACTCACGAATCCTGGTGAGACCGAGTGAGTGGTGTCGGTGCATGCTGGAGCGTTCTGTAGTATACGAGGAGGAAGCTCATAAATGCAAAGGGGGAATTCCATTGAACGACTACTGGTACTGGTTATGGTGTTGTGCCGGGCCATTTTCCAGGGGAAATTTTTAGGAGTGTGGCGGCGGCAGTCAGTGATGGATCATCATGATGGGACCTGCTCAGGTCCCGAGTTAGGTGGTGGCAGTGAGACTGACGCATGGATCATGAACCTTTTAGTTGGCCCAACAAGGTTATTTTTTATTGGGCCCTGTTGCTTTCTATATGTGCACAGCACACGTGCGTGCATATGATTATGGAGACGACAAATTGTATTGCTCATTCACTGATACTGATAATGATAAAATATTTTTTACCGCTGCACTCATCTCAAAGGCAATGGAGCATAAGATGCGAAGGAGAAGTGGAGATGGTTGACTCGGGGTGACTCTGTGAAGTTTTTAGTGTTAACTGTTATCTTTATGGGCATATTTGAGTGGTAGTATGCACTGGAGAGGCATCTAGGGGACGAGGGTGGTATTTAGTGGCGGAACCATTAGTAAAAAGGTATGGATTAGAAGTTGGATTTTTTCCCACACAAAGGGACGTGAAGGATAGCCATAGAAATTTTGACATTAATATTCGACACAAGTGTGTAATGTGCCTGAGTTTGGCTCGTGGCAACATTTTTTTTATGAGCCATCCATGATGGAGTTTGATTCGAGCGAGCCGTTGAACCGTCCATCGCGCTCCATTTCTCTATAGCTTTTGATTGGAATATATGACATATGGTTGTCAGAGTTTAACTTGTTATCAGCCCAAGTAGTTACTCTGCATTACTACAGTGATATTACCGCTTATGGACAACAACTACGACTGAAAAGGAGGAAGCTCTCAGCATTTTAACTTGGGTTTGGCTCAGCACTTTATAATTTCTAATTGGGAAGGGATGAGCGCGGGATATTCACTGTGTATTTGCATACTGACCCTAAAAATGTGCTTTATGGCTGTTTTTCAAATGGACAAAACTTGTCAGTCCTGTATTGCATCATTGTGTGTGTGTGTGTGTGTGCGCGCAAGGGTTAGTATAGACTTTGGATTCGCTGGGAGACTCGTGGTGGAATAACTGCAAGGTTGGAGGGCAGAAACTCGTGAAGTTGACCATGGGAAGGTTGTATGCTGGCTTGGGCTGGAGTGTAGTTGGCTCATCATTGAAGTCCATCCTGTAATTAGACATTTTCAGGTGGAATTTCCAAGAATTTCAAACGACCAAATCGTGAGCTTGCACACACACACACACACAAACACCCACTTGTACGTAAACAAGTACACACATGCACTCAAATTCTTGGTTCGTATAACGTTAGTGTATAAGTTTGTGTGAATGTGTGTATGTGTGCATGTTCCTGTATTTAGTGCTGGAATGCACTCGAGTTTGTTAACTTTATCAGACCGTGTTTTCCCCTCACTTTTTGGGTAAGAAACATGTTGTTATCTGAGGATTGGAAGATCCATGTCGTGAACGTGGGGGAAAAAATCTGTGGATTCACCCTCCGTCCCGAACTGTGCGTACATGACTATCTGATGGAGCTGACTACATGTATGGTTTGTGATGTAAGTTGCTGTGCGTAAGAATCCACGTTTATGGTATGATTAGTAGTGTGAGTTATTCTGAAAGTGGTGAGTAAGGCAGAGAGGTCGGTGGTAGTGATGGTCGTGTGTGTGTATGTGTGTGTGAGTATTTTTTCCCCTATGGAAAATTGTTGAGATGTCCATTAAGGAAGTTGGCGGGATTACAGGGCGGAGGATGCGAAATACATTGGGTGAGCAGACGAGTCGACAGCCGTCCTCTCCGGCTCACTCACTCTGATTGCGCATCTCCTCTCCTCTCGGCTGACAGTGATGTGATGAGCAAATGGACAGAGATAAGAGGAACTTGAGCCGCCACTGTGTATGGTTGGAGGAGTAGTAGTTGTAGAAGAAGTGGTTGTAGTCGTAGTAGTAGTATAGTAGTGGTAATAGTATGGTCCGACGTGCTGCGCTTTAGCTCCCTACTTCTCTACTTCAGTGGTGGCAGTAGCCAGGGCTCTGCTCCGCGCTCTTGCTGACGATGCAGCTCTTTTGTCATTAGATTTGAGAGGTACATATAGTGGACGGCCTAGGAAAATCCCCTCCTATTATACAGTACTGTGTATGCGTGTATGTGCACTTTTTACATCTGAGGCACTCGACGCCAGGTATTATTATGTGGCCAAGTTAAAATGTGTATGGACGATTACTTTGGAAATGAACTTATTTACTTTTCATGGGGTAATGATAAGCATGTATGTGAATGTGTATGTGTGTGTTTTTCAAAATGGTCATACTACTAAGAGGGAGGAAAAGGGGGTACCGCTCTTTCCAGTTCTGAGGGAAGAATGGGGAAGGTGACCACAAAAGGGAAAGAATGTGAGGGAATAATAGTCATCATCATCATCTCGATCATATTATGAAGAAGATCTTAAGAAAATGCTGTGTAACCGTCTAGGTTACTGTATTATTATTATTTCCGCTGGTGGCAATGGTCCAGGTGGTGATGGCCAGGCGGTTCCCTATACATAATGTTAGACGGTGTAGTGGTGGAGATGAGAGTATAGAGCTTTGCCGTCATGGCGTAATGATACAATACAAGATGATTGGGTCTGCAAAACGGCTTCATAACGAACAAAGCTTGTCATTTTCCAACCTGCCGATAAATAGTTATCTCCTACCATTACAACCGGGGAGACGTGACGAGCGGGGAATGGTGACGGACGCGTGCTCCTGTGTGTGTACATGTAGCTGTGTACTCATACCGTCTTAATAGCTGTCATAGTTACACACGTGGATTCCTTATGGCGGTGACTCTCGAGAAAATCCCCCCTCTCTCTTTCTATCGCACTAACTCATCCTTCCTTTCATCCTGCCGTGTGGCTGGCTGGACTGGACTACAATACCTTGTTACCCCGTTGTGTACATTACCAGTCCAGCACGTATGGACTTGCGTTCACCATGGGACAAAGGGAATTGTTAACTAAGACTGGACCATTATCATTATTATGAGGGCAAAACCGTGCGCTAAGTCCCTGTGTTACAAGTGTAATAATCAGACACACTGCACTCGTAGGATGGGCACGACTTGGTGGAGGAGTACAATCGTGCTTAATTTTTGCCAATTTAAAATTTTCAACGGCTGTCAAGAAAAAATACATGGATGCGGAGTCATACAGTCGGTTCTTCAGGTGCGAGTGTGTGCCTGTCATTACCATTAGAATGTCGTTGAAAAAAGTGAAATCTCTCTCGCTCACATCTCTTACACTATTCCGGAGAGGAAAATTGTGAGCGAGTGATTGAACGAGTAGGTCTTTTAAGACGAGAGTTTTTACTGAAAAATAAGCACGGGCTTCTTTGAGTCACCAACCACCGAAGTTCAATAAACGCTGGAAGGAGTCAAACCTGGTTTGAGCGGTGTTGCGAAAGGAAGATTCACCGGCAGATGATTTAGAATACATGAGAAATTGGAATGCATAGCTATTTGCTATATGTGGACTAGAATATGGGAAGAAAGAGAGCGAGATTATGATAAAGTCTGAAGGTTGGCTTGTGGGTTGTGATTTTTGCAAGTTCATGGCACCAGCGTACCGCCGACGACACTTTGTAGTAGGGAAGGATTAATAGGTGACGGTGGAGCTGTATATTTCTGTGGGAGCAGTTATAGTATAGAAGAGCTTTGAGGAGAGAGGCTGGTGACAGGCGACAGCTCGGCTATAGAGAATTCGTCATTTTGATGAGCATGATGACAATCATGGGCTGGGAAATGTCTCCAGTCATTAAGTGAGTAGTGTACAAGTGACTCCCTGTACAGTGACGAACGGTATGTGTGTGTGTGTGTGTGAATGTGCCACAGTGTGTGTCTGTAGGGTGTTCTCTCTGTCAACCCGCGAGCACGCAGTCCATATAGAATTCTCAAGTTGCATTCTCCGAGGAGGCGTTGATAGAACATGACTGCCCATTCATTTGCTTTTCATCCATTTACTCCATGGGCCTACTATATACTTCTGCTGGTGCTGCCGTTCGTTCCTACCTCTCATTGACTCTGTCATTCCGGCTTGGGAGCATGAGTGCGTTGACAGTATCATGAGACGACAGTTTTTCCCCTTGCAAACACATGCATACACATACATACACATACATACACACACTATGACTTCCATACATAGCAAAGACACTATCTATTTGCTTTACGACCTGCGGAATGACAAAGGAGTCTGAGGTGTGTCTTGGAGATTCTAGAGAGAGGCTCTGCCAAATCCTTCGTTACTTGATACTAGCTTTAAAATCCGGTTTCCCCATTTTTCTACAGAATTTTTCCTCCAGCCGTTTAAGTGTAGCATTAGTGAAGTCTCTGAGAGTCCGGGTATGGTGAGGGTACATGAGAGTAGGCAAGGGAATTGACGCGCACTTCCAGCCTCAATTTAAGAGTCGCTAGTTAGTTTTTGGGCGGGTATGATGGGAGATAATAAGGGATTCTCATACGAGCCCCTCGTCATGTGGACGTTGGGTGATATATAGTAAGCTGGAGCGGGGCTGGTGCCTGCTCAATAGCTGGAAAGCCATTGGAAAAAATGGTTGAGCGGAGAAGGAAAAGAAGAGAATGCTGTGTCAGATATCGCGTGTCAAACTGTCAAAGTGACACACCTCCGAACGTCGTCAGCTCCCTTCTTATTACGGACGTATGTGTGTGTGTGTGTGTATTATGTGCCGTTCAATATAGGATTGTTACTGGAGTAGCTCGTAGGTACGAAAATAGAACCGTATGAGTACACTGCGCATGCATGCAGGGATGTGTAGACGTAGTTACTCATGACGTGCCACATCAACTCCTGTCACCAGCTTCCCTATGTAGGCTTCCGGCGGCCACTACCACCTAATCGGTGACTCGGGGCTGAAAATTCACATTGGATAATGATGATAGTCTCACAGTGGGTCCCATACGTGAGCTTCGATGGGGTTAACCCTTGTGTAAAATGGGAGAGTGAGCGTGGGTTTGTGTCCTTATTATTGACAGGATGAGACGCCATGTGTGTGTGTGTGTGTGCCCCTTCTCATCACGCCCACTTGATTTAACTAGAGGAGGGTGTATTCATAAAAAGAGACGAACGGGGCACACATCCATGGTCATTGAATGTTGGCTTAAATTATGATCCCAAGGATTTTCCTCTGTACTGTGTATTGCCCCTATCAAAGTTCATGTGTGAAGGCTAGGAGGGGACACTTTTCGAAGAAATCCCCAGACTTGGTTGTGTTATATAGATCAACCCGGATGTGGATGGGAACATATAAATACGGTGGATTTTAGCAAAAACAAATACACTCCAGTCTATAACACGCCTGTACAAATATGGTCGTCCTGGTTTGATGGTTCCACAGACTGAGACTAGAATATGGCTTCCGACCCTGAGAATGTGTGTGTGTATGTGCACGTGTACGTGTGTGTACTAATTGTTCTGTATTTGATGTCATTGCAGCACCCTTACCCCTCAGAGGACCAGAAGAAGCAACTGGCGCAAGATACCGGCCTCACCATCCTCCAAGTCAACAACTGGTAAGTGGAGAGAACATATCCATTCCGTCTAATGATAAGTGAAGGGAGTAGGGAAGAGGTTGGCAAAGAAAAATCTCCGTCTTTTCTGTTGATTTAGAAGAATAAGAGGGAAAGACTGAAGGCTTCTGTAGCCCTTGCGGGGATGAGTTAGTCGGAGGAAGCTGAGAAGTTTCCCTGTATTCACTTCCACCAGTAGTCTTCAATTGGATTAAACAGTACGCACCAGTGGATACACTAGATTGATTAAGTTCCATTTTCTTTCTCTCTCTCTCTCTCACTCCCTGCCGTTGGTGGTGCCTTCCCCTGATATTACCGTCAGGCATGTGTGTGTGTGTGTGTGTGTGGTGGCATGTGTGTGCGCGTGTGGGAAAGAGAGAGTTTTCCCCGTGTGTTTGTTAAAGCCCCAAACGACTTGGATTTGAGAATGGATGGACGTGGAGAGAGATAGAATGATGTGTGATGGGTGATGGAAATAGAGTGAAAATAAGAAAGACGTAGATTTGTCTTCAGTTTAGATCCGGAGAGACATAGAGGGGCAGCAGCAGACGGTGCGGGAGCCGTCTTCAAACACTGTCGTACGTATCTACACGGGCGAAGGGCTGAAAACCGAGAGTTGGGAAAAGGGAAAAAATGAGGAGTCCTACGCTCTTCCCCCCGTGTTTGTCTTCCGATTTGGGAGCAATCCATATTGATCAGATCATTGGGCGGCTGAGGGTCAGTGGCAGTTATAATGAGTCTCTAGAGTGAGGAGGGGCGATGGCGAGTACTGCTGCTGTGTTGTATGTTGACCTTTTTGGGGAACCAGGAGCCATTATGGGAGTGGGCTTCTGTGTTTTAGACGCCATGCCAGCTGGTGGTCTAGAATTTGAATCTTTTAAGCTGGCCTATATAGTAATAATAGTAGTAGTAGTAGTAGTAGTAGTGTAGTTAGGCGAGTAGGAAGATGGGAGACGACGACTATATGTGTGCGCCTCTCTCTGTGTTTTGGGATTAAGCTGATGGAAGTTAATTTTAGTGGGCTGATGATAGGATAAAAGGGGAAGGAGACTGGCTACATTAAATTATAAGCAGTAACGGAGGCGAATTGGAATTTGCTTTTAGTAGAAAATGAGTTTGTGAAGGAGCTTGAAGGTATGTTCACCACTCTGTGTGTGTGCGTGTGTGTCCATGCATACGGTTCGCTCTCTGAAGGGAGGAGAAAGTAATCCAACTGGGATGCTGACAGGACATTAGAATTTTCAATTAAGTTCATTCTTATTTAAGGATTCCAGCTTGTAATGTTCATAGAAAATGGTTTCTGGAATGGTGAGCCCGGAATCCGCTCCC
This sequence comes from Pseudobourletiella spinata, assembly GCA_009870155.1. Lineage (NCBI taxonomy): Eukaryota > Metazoa > Arthropoda > Collembola > Symphypleona > Bourletiellidae > Pseudobourletiella > Pseudobourletiella spinata. The sequence goes on from WJFA01000764.1 coordinate 16,688, forward strand.
CGCGACCTTCCCGCATCTGGTTGTTCCTGGTTCTGTTCTGGGCTCTATTTGGGTTCTTCTTATATCGTTTGTGAGCATGTGTGTGTGTGTGTGTGTGTGTGTGCGTCTGTTGCAGTGTGATAGGCCACCAGTGTGGAGGGATGTAGAAATGTTTGCTCGACCCGAAGAGATCCCAGGTGTCTGCATGTAATTGTGGAGGGGGAGCTGAAGTGGACTTATAGAAATTTTACATAATGAGGAAGCGAGGAATTTTTCTGTATGCATGGCATATAACTGTGTAGACGAGCTGGATGTTACAAGTTTAGGCCTCGGTACGAGGGTCGTCTTATTGTTTCTTCCTCTAAGCCAGGAGGACTTAGCCTTCTGTTTCGGATAGGGCGTCTGCCTTGTGGAGCCCGGGTACATGCGGGCATGTGTGTGTGTGCGTTGTATATGGGGAAGGGGCTCTACGAACATTTCCCATTTTCATTTGCCGCTACAATAGTTCATTAAAAAGGTGTTTCTGCCACCGTTTGGTAAGCTATTAGACCCGGGAATATGACTCTTCAGGGACCTATTTTGCACCGAACATTACCCACGGCGTTAGTCTATGCTTCCTCTCCACGACGACGGGGGGAGAGAAGACCCCGCTGATGCTACTACTTACTCGGCTTCCTATCCTCCCCGTCTTCTTTTCCGCCGCGATGCGTTATGGGTCTCATCTCCCTCTCAAATCCTCTTTCCAGCTCCACACTCTCAAGCCTTTTTATCGCCCAGTGGAACTACGTGAGGGGGGCGTAAGTTATAAGGCGGCGGTGGTGAAGAGGAGCAGTATAATACGTAGACTCATAGCTTCTCGGTCGTCCCCCCTCCTCCGCCTACCCGCCCGTCTGTACGCATGTGAGGAGGATCATTTATGAATCGGCTTTAGGATGCGAGGACTCACAACTCTCACATAGCTCACCCATCCACCAGGGCCAGGACGGAGTTTTCTATGTGAACCGGGGGCTATTACCGGGAAAGGGTAGGGTTCGAATGGGCAATAATGGGAATATTTACACGTGATTTTTTCCGCTGGAAGCACGGGGCCCCAGTTTAATTTTTTAGCCATATTTTAACGTTGCGGCTGCATGGGTCAAGTAGTGTATGGCCATATTGCTATTGTTGCTGAGTTGCTGAGGTAGTAATAATGGGGGATTTGGACTGCACTTTTCTCCGCTCCGGAGGGAATCGTTGGTGGGGGGCTACGAGGCGAAATGGATGAGAGTTAATGTGAGGTGACGGGGTGGGCTTAGAGAGGCGGGAAAGGCAGAGAGGAGGAGGAATGCATTGCAGTGGGAGACAAGGTCGTTGCATTGTAATATTTCCCTATGATAAGGAGGCACGGGATCCCCAGTGGTGGAGAGGGATGTATGCTCTATTATATGAGCAGTGTATGTATCCATGCATATAAGTTTCTGAAAGGAAACGGGAGGAAGTGTGCCTGTGTATAGTTATGTAACTCTTGAGATTGCCATGGAGCTTTTTCGGAGCTATAGGAAAAGAAGGGAGAGGTTGAGTAGTGGTAGTGGTAGTAGACTTATTTTGATGTCTTCCGACCATCATTTTTCCGGTCCAGAAGAAATTGATAAATCCGGCGAAAAGATCGATGCTCCGTGGAAACAAGTCGGGCAAACTAAATAAATGTATGGAGGGATTATTTTCGGACGGAATATGTCGCTTTCGCCGCCCTTCCCCTTTCCCATAGCATCTCCCATAGAGATTCCCTCTTCTCCCTTTCTTCTCCGCTCATCTCTCCGCTTTTTTCGCTCCGGAGACAGCCGCGACGACCCGTTTTCAGGGGAATTCAGTGGCCGCAAGTAGCTCCCACGCCCACAGCGAGTGCTTTAGGGGTATAGTAATGTGATTGCATCCGATATATTTACTGTGGCCCATTTTCCCGTCAGTATATGTATATGCTGTACGTGTTGTACACATGCTCCATTCATACCAGTATTCATGTCTTCCGCTGCTGGAGGTATCTACTAAGGGAAGTTTCTTATTTAATTTAACAAATACTATGTGTTAGAGGGAAATTATTATTTTTCCTCTGCTCGTAAATAGGTTAAAATGTGTTGGGATGTGTGTTTGTATTGTGGGTAGGAATTGTGCTATTTTTGGTGGGCTAATATAGCGACGGTATGGACTATGGCTATTGCGGCGTGTGTGTGTGTGTGTGTGTGTGTGTGTGTTTGTGCTTACTTTCGTATTTGTTTGTTGGGGGACCCAGTACATTCCTTGCATGTTTGGTTCTTTGTTTGTGTGAAATCGAAGGGAGACGGAGGAGGAGGAGGGGGAAATTTCATGCAAAACAGATAGGGGAAGCTCATGAAAAATGTGGAAATTCATTCACTCGGTACAATCGTAATGATTTCCTTGGAGACTACTCCGGTTTCTCTTCCCCTTTTCTTCCCGCTACGGCATGGAGACATGGAATTGTGAAGGAAACATAATCGGCATGTCGACTACCACCACCCGTACAATTCTCCTATATTGTGTCAGCAACGGAATCGTATGTGTGTGTGCGATTAGTCTGTAGTATGTGCCTGTGTGTGTGTGGCACTATTGGGTGGGTCTGTGTGTGTGTGCCTGAGCAAGCCATTTTCGCTTCCTTCCGCTTGTCCCATTTCCTCCTTCCCTTGTTGTTATAGCATATGGACAGAATCCGCTCCATGAAATTGTTCTAAGCTCCAAGCGGCTTATCGTGTGCGCGGCGCGTCGGCGGCTTGCAGAGTTGTTGCACAAAAATATGTGTCCCTTATATTTCCCCGTTTACCCTTTGCTGAGGGAAATTCCCGGATGAGAACAATGGCTAGGTTCCGCAGCATACATGCATGATGTGGAGACTAGCAGTGCGCTGTTGGAGGAAGGATATAAATTACTTACGGGTTGACAGCCATAAGGCTCAGTTTTGAACTCTTGTGTGTTTTAAACATTCCCGCCTCTTATTTTCTACTGACGTACATATGGGAATTTATTTCTTTTTATTTCCTCCGAACTCTATCTCTCTCTCTGTTACACGCGCACATTTAGACCCGCGTTCGTATGCTGAGAAACAACTGGGAAAAGATTCCCAGAAGGAAGTCATAGAGGAACGGTCGGAATAGTATTTTTTCCAACACAACAATTCCAAGGCTTTGTTTTATTCCAATGAGGATTTGATCTGGGACTGACTTGGGGCGTGGAGTAGTGGTACATAGTTGGGAAGAGCTGTGGAGCGGAAGCGCGTGGAGTATGGAGTGACATGAAATGACAATAAGAGGATTTTCATATCAGATCTTGTGTGGCGTCGGCAGCGGGAGAGATCCTTTTCTTCCTTGCACAATCATTTGTCACCGGGGAAAGTTGTGGGATTATGCAGAGGATCCGTATGGGAATTAGCGTGCATGCACGTATGTGTGTGTTTGTTTCTGAGGCAATATCTTGTGCGGGAGTTCTGCCGCCTGATGAGAGTGTTCTCTGTGTAGGACGAATAGTATGTGTGCGGAGGATCCGTATGGGAATTAGCGTGCATGCACGTATGTGTGTGTTTGTTTCTGAGGCAATATCTTGTGCGGGAGTTCTGCCGCCTGATGAGAGTGTTCTCTGTGTAGGATGAATAGTATGTGTGCGGGAGCAGGTAGTTGAACTCTGCGGGCATCTGATATGTGTAGGTGTGTGTGTGTGTGGTGATTTTGTGAGCGGATGAGGATTTACTATGAGCCATTCCATCACTTTTCCTCCAGCGCACACACACACACACACACACATACACAAATTCTCACACCCAGATTTAGTCGGCTGATGAAGTCACAAAGGCTGGTCAAATTAACTCTAACACTATCTGTGGTCGGGATGGGGCCGAGATAGTACTCCTTAATGCACTGATACAATATGAATGTGTGGATATTATTCATGGAAAGTGCTCGTCCATTTATCTTGTGATTTGGACCAGGGCTCTGTGTTTTGTCTGGGTATGCATGTGTGTTTGCCTCCCTATGTGCTCAAGAGGGGTCTCTTCCTTCGTGGGTGACTTATTTGCAGAGTTCCGAAAAGAGAAAGGTACATTTGTGAACGCACTGTTGAGCACGGGCTCTGTGATGATGCGCACCTTGTGTGTCTGTGTGTAAGTGGAAGGATCTGTAGAGTAGTCGATATGGCTGTGGGAGGCAGAGCCTGTCTGTCTCTGCCGTTGTAAAGCATTGAGTGGGTCTGTATGTGTTCCTTTGGAGAGGAATACTTGGGCATAAGTCCCCAAGTCATTATATATCATGTGGAATTAGTCGATATGGGGATTACCTATCTGGCCATTTAGTTAATTGCAAAGCATTTCGGAGCAAGCCGTAATTACCGAATAACCATTAATGGCATTTCTGAGCCGCTTGGGCAACTCTCCCAAATGACTTGAGCGTGTTCAACGTCAGCCTCCAGCCTCCGCGCAGCCAACGTGGTAGTGGTGGCGTACATGCGTATGTGTGCGGTGTACGTGTGCGTGTGATTGTTCCGCCACTACCGCTGCTACTCTTCTGGCTTTCCTCCGGTCTTGTCTGGCAGCCTTAGAGCAGAGGACCGCACGGTATCAAGGACACAATTCCTCCATCCCTTCCGTACAGAAGTAGAGGAAGTGGGAAGTAGTAGTAGACTTCTACAATACTATATACTTCCACTACAACCACCACCACCACTCACTCAGCCAGTCAACCCACCCTGCCTCATCTCTCTTTCCCTCTCTGTCTCTCTGTGACTCTGCTCGTGGTTCTGGTTCATGTCTCGAGGTATGTGTGCTATGCTATAACGAGGAGTAGAAGTGATGAACTACATGAAGGAACTCTTAAGAGCCCGTATGTCGTTCTTGAAGGACTTGAAGCTGCGAAGGGTGGAGGAGTAGTAGTAGGAGGAGGAGGAGGAGAATGTGGAGGTTGATAGAGGAGAGAGATCCCGTATGGCATACGTATTGATGCGAAGTCTATATAAAATGATAGGGAATTCCAGGTTTATTAGCCACGAGTCGACCACAAGGCTACAAATTAGACAAGTCTTGATTTTGCTCGGGACAACTAATCAACTGTGATTGATGACACTCGACTTGGAGCGTCACGGTCATGGCTGAACGAAATGATGAGTATTCTCCCCTCTCGCTCCCTCTCTCGCTCTCTCTTCTGCTATTTCTTCCTTTGAGCCATGCTCACATCTGCTCCGTAGTGGTACGCGGAGACGTGTGCATATGGAGGGAAGGTGTGTGCAGCCGCAAAGAAACCATCTTGTTTGCATATTAATGTTGGCAATTATCCCCGTCACAATTGCGGTCAATGTGCGCCGCGTCGGAATGAGTCCTAATTTTGAAGCTGAGCAGTGCATGGGCAGGGAGAGTGAATCCTATAGTGCGTGCGTGCGGCGGAGCGTAAGTTCCAACTTTTGTCGTCCCATCTCAAGTGGACAGAGAGTGTCAGAAGGGATTTAATTGGATGACAGTTTAGAGAGACCCCTCACGGTAGTGTTGGTCCTCCTGCTTGTCCTACTACTGCTGCTCTATTATAGTTGTTTGTTATTAGAGGAACGGCGGAAGATTGACTCATGCGATTTGAAAGGTATATTCTTAAATTTCAATTAATTGCCTTTTATACGGATGAAATTGCTGAATAAATTGATGGGTTAATCCAGAGCTGACATTAATGCTCCCACTAGCAGGCCCAGTTTATAGACTGGGAGTGAGTTTGTATGAGGGTGATGCCCATCTTTGGAGATTTATGCACATGGCTTAGCGTCCGCTCCACTCTCGATGCTATGTTCCCGTACGAAATGACATTGTGGCATGGAGGATTTTTTACCTTTTGAGAAAATACAACGTGTGTGTATCCGGAATGCATGTTCTGGTGACTCCTTCACAGTTTTACGTACTGGGAGGGGAAGGAGTTGATGTCCTCGACATGGAATGGTATGTGCGCGGGGCGGCCATGTTGAATTTTTCCCTTTACCTTCGTACTGTAACTGACTATTCGTCGTCGTTGTTGTTGTCGTTGCCTTGGGATGGGTGTCACTTAACTATTTTATTTTATCCCGCTTTTGATGGTATCAAAATGTCAGGCAGAGCATATAGTTTACTCTCGCTCGCTCGCTCCCTCAACTCCACTGAATTTGATAGCCTTTTCAACTGGTGTGGCCAATAGTCGTCATGTATCATTTATCTGTTTATCTGGTCGAGGGCGGAGGATGGCACAGGGAGGGACAGAGCGTTTGCAAGTAGATGTTCGTTTATATAGCCAGTTATCTCGTACACACACACGCACATATTTCCTCTACTGAAAAAATGTAGGTGTATAGTAGAGGGTGGGCTGGACGCTGGGGGGAAATTAGGGGCACATAAAATTGAGGAAGGTGGATAACATGGTAGGATTTTTGAATAGCCATTTCAGTTGAGTATGTGTGTGTGTGTCTGTGGATGCGACGGTTGACATGAAATCGATTTTGCATGTTCGGACCAAAAATGTCAGTGCTTTTGTCCACTGGAAAAGTCTGGGTATGCTTATGACTGTGTGGTTTCCATCAACTGTGGTCAACGGTCCTTCATCCCTGCATGTGTGGTTGGTAGGGTGACCACCACGACGAGGTAGGGATGTATACAACGGCGCAGAGGTGGATTTTTTGTAGGCACACAACAACATCAACAGCGGGAAAAACCCTATAGCTCCGCATTCTTAATTCATAATGAATATTAATGAGGTGTTTTTTCCTAGCTCATCACAGGAATGAGTACGAGGAGGAAAATGTAAATTATTTAATAGGATCTCCCTTTTCCAATTCCCATGATGATTTTTGGAGATGGAGAAAAAATGTTGGGACTTGATGTTGTTGTTGTTGTTGCCACCTTGTTCCAGTGCCAACTTCTCATTCATATTCCAAGTTGAGTATGTGTGTGTGTGTGTGTGTGTGTAGTGTACAGAGTCCGGCGGAAATTAATAATGACTCCTCGTCCCATTCATGCTAATCCAGTCCTTGGGGCTTTATATGGGCCTATAAGTTGGGCATTATATTACGCAACAAAACGACGCGGTGGTCTCCTCTGCGGTTGCGTCCGTCCATCCATACATTTTTTCCACACAGGGTTTCTCCTTTAACNCTCTGCGGTTGCGTCCGTCCATCCATACATTTTTTCCACACAGGGTTTCTCCTTTAACAAATACACTGGCGGAGGAAGTTGATTTGGATTTTCCACGTAATAATGGAATAATAGGCCGTGTCGGTGTGTCACAGAGAGGTCCTTTTATGAAGCCAAATACTTTGGTGGCCGGTTTCATCCACTGGCATTGTGGTCTCCGTTCGGCGGTGAACCACAACAGCAAGGGGATGAGGATGATGATGATTCTTAGAAAAGGAGCTGCTATGTACATTGCGGTAATTGTTGGTAGTAGTACTGCTGCGTTTGATTCTCGGCGTTGCTCTGGGATGAATAGTATACTGGGGGTCTTTTCCATTTAATTTCCTTGGAACGAGGAGCTTAAATAAATACTTGCGCTTTTTTATCCGCTCGCGCTCATAGAAGGCAGTGAATTCCGGCCAGGGGATATGCACTACCCTGCTTGGCTCATGGGAGGATATAATATTGTGTACATTGTGTAATACCTTGTGTTAAATTTAATGTTTCCTTGCACGTCATTGTGTGTGCAAGGGTGTGTGTATGCATAAGTGTAATAGTAAAAGGGGGGATCCCCTAAGAGGGGTATCATCCTTTCTGTCTGTGGTTTTTCCCTGTATTTACTCTCGTGTTTGCGCTCCAGCCCGGCTCCTTTGCTTTGTCGGTGGGTAATCCAGATTGACAGGTTATATGCAGTGGCACAGTCAGAGCTGTCCACAGGGCTCGATTCTGTGTGTGTGTGTGTGTGTACTGTGAGTGAGCAAACCCTGTAGGTTGAGGGAGGAAGGTATCCATGTATTTTCAGAGAATTGAGGGGTCCTGAGAGTGACTGACATGGTGGAGCCTTTCGAAATAGTAGGGCGTCACAGCTCATTATTTTATCAGGGTTATCGCGCACGGGTTGACACTCTACGGTGCTAAAGACTATATTGCTGAGTGTGCGAATAGTGGCGGAAGATTCGCGTGTGGAGCCCAAGTTATTATAGCAGGTGCTCAATTGCGGACAAAGTTCTGGAGTAGCTAACTAAAATGAATTGCTGGGGTTTCAATGTATTACTATAGGACATTAAGAATTCATAATTTAATAATGATAAAAAGGGTCAGAGAGTATGTGGATTTTTTCGAAGCCTCTCCTCCGACCACAACAACCAGCTCTCTGACATTCCACTCACTCGGGATGTTTTGAGTTTGTAAGCCGATTAGTGGGGACAGGTTTCCTCCGTTGTATTTGTAGAGGGAATGATGAAGAGGATGATGGTAGTTGCCAAAAGCCCTGCGGCTAGGATTAAACCGAATCATATAATCCCTTCGTTTCTCTCTGCAAGGTTCTGGCTCTTACTGGCCTCTCCGGTATTTTTCCTCATTTGATTATCAGTGCGCGTACTCACAGACCCGCGCATACACACACACACACACGCTACTGATGATACGGATTACATAGAAGGGAACAGGATTTTTTCCCAAGTAACTCTTCTCACTGTAATCTCTTCATTTATTTTTGTTGGAATTAAGTGGAGGGTTGCGACGACGGTAGGTCAGGGTATTATCAACAAGGAAAGTTTTTTAGACAGATTTTTTGACACCTAAATCGCCATTGGCCGGGAAGGTGTGGGATAGGCGGGGTTGGGAATGGTGATCATTACTATTATTAACTTAACTCTAGAGTCGTCACTGGATTTCCCATGGTGTAGGGAGTGGGGTGGAAAGGTACGTTTGTCTGAGTCTTTTTTGTTCTCTCTCTCTCTCTCTTGTTGCGTACGGGAAAAATCGAGGAAGGAAGGAGAGAGGGAGTGGGGGGAAAGGCCGGTGAGGGAGGAAATTGAATGGCGTGTGGTGCGTGTTTGGGTAAAATTAGTGTGTTGCACAATTATTATTGGGTCTCAGGTGTCTGAGGTTCCCACCGTGTTCACTGTGTGCAGCGACTCGGTGCACACAGGAACATATGTTCACCCTCGTATATAGCCAACTCCATCCACATTCCCACTTATTAGGACTTTCAAAGTCTTCGTCACTCCCCTACTTTGAAAACCCATAAAAAGTCCCTGCCTCCGGTATGACGGAAAACACCCAATCCTCACTCCTATTTTTTCCCACTAGCACGATATAATACAAAGCCGCCATTCGTATGTGTCTTTCATAGGAATGACCCCTCTCTCGCGCGCGCGGGAAATATCACGTCTAGGAGTTGGATTTTTTATGCAAAAAGACCTATATGGAATGGAGGAGTTAATAATAATTAACAGGAGTAATATTCATGGCTCTTTTAGCGCAGTTTGACATGTAGACCATTCATATGGCTTCCAGCCAGGCTACGGTGTAACTTTAGGTGCATGGATTCTTTGATTAGTCTGTACAATCGCGTGCGGTGGGACAGACGGAGACAATGGGTTGGGAACTATGCATATGCATCTTTGAAGTATGGAGTATATCCATAGACTCGGGTGTACGGTGTGGAGTACGAAATGAAATCATCAGGAGCCAGAGAGTATCATTGTGTGCCATGGCGGAGCGTTAGGCCACTGCTGAGCCTTTTGAGACAACCTGCTGATATGCGCACACGGTGTGAAATGTGAGCATCTTTTTTACCACAAGGACCCCGGCAGTCCTTTTAGCACTATGCTCCCTGCCAGGAAGGAAGCGTGAAGACCGTTAATAACATTGGAGGGGCAAAAGGAGCGGTTGGGGTGAATATACGCATACGCTATGGAGTATTATTAAATAGTATTAATTATGACATTGAACAAAGTGGTAGCTCCGAACTTTTTCATAGACCTTTTCTCATGGTTGAAGTGATGGCCTTATAAGGTACACTCTGCAGCATTTCGTGCTGGCGTCTGGCGTTGTGTATTGTCATGCTAGATGGGAAATACCGTGTGCCCGGCGAACTCATTGAATTTGGACGGAGTGTTTTTTTTTGCAATACGCATCCTCGGACAAATGGTTTGTGTGTAAAACTTACGAGGGAGGAGAGGGATGATGATGGATTCGAGTTGTACTTGATAGTTGCATTCACACAGTACATAGTGTAGTATGTTGTGTCAGATCCGGGGTGGGTCAGATATTTTGGCATGTATGTGTGTGCACACTGGCAAGACATTTGAGTGGAAGGAAGAAGAAGATGGAGACGGGAAAAATGGCTGTCCATTATAATAAAGGAGAGGAAGGCTAGATGGAGGTGGAGGAGGAAGAAGAAGAAGAAGAAGACGTGTTTGTGTGCGAATGGAGATGTCAGGGAATTTTCATCTATTTTGTACACGTCAATAATTCTGAGTCTTTGTTCCACTATGACGGCTTGATGACGGCCTCCTGTCCCTGTCTTCAATACTACCTTGCTGGCAGCTGACTATCAACTTGGCTGACACCTCACACTTTCCCTCCTGTCAGACCAAGTGTGAGAATATCGACAGGGCCTGATTTTTTTCCCTTGCACTCCCGCACTACTATAGCACTCATACTGTTTCGGATTTCTTCCACCACTACCTCCGGACCGGTCCCTTTCACTCGTCCAATTAATAATACATTTGTTTTGTTTCCGAGCATTTGTGCATCTGCCGTGGTGGTGGTGGTGGTGGTGGTGAAGCGAGTTACGAAGGCCACAATGTTGGTCATTGTAATGCTACTTTCTTTTGTTACGCAAAGGTGCTCTGGCTTTTTGAACTCCGGCATGTGTATGTGTGTGTATGCATGTGTCTGTCGGAGCTGTCTCGCTGGGCTATGACCTCCTGGGTCTGTGTTCAGGCAGAATTGACAGCAGGGAAGCTGGTGGATGGTGTTAACTTGGCCTTCTAAAATGATCATAATATAAATGAATGTTTGATGGGATGCGAGGTTTTTAGGAGACCTTCGTCGTCAGAGGAAGGAGCCAAAAGGACCTGAAGGTTTCTCAGTAGGCATAATGATTGAGCATAGGAAATTTTATTAAAATATTGATGTTTTTCTGCCGGCATGTGTATATGATATGAGTGTGGGATATGAGCGAAGGAAATTTCTTGATGAAGGAAGGGCTAGTAGGGTAGGGAGAATGCGGAGTATGGGATGTTTGGCTGGTGGGAAGATTGTCGGTTGCGTCAAAGTGAATCGGGAATGTCACCTTGGCGCGCGATAATCCCTTGCTTCCAATGAAATATTCAAAGGAGAGACGTGGGGAAGCCTCGGCAGAAACTTATGCATCCGGTTGAGACCCTCCCGCATTATATATGTTATGGAACACTGTGAGAGGCCAGCCGGCGTCTGGTACTGGAAGCATGTACAGGCTACTCCCTGGTTTTTTCCTCGTATTCAAATAATGTATCAGTAGTAGCCCAGGCGCCTATCGGATGTACATGTACAAGTGCCTATGTCTGTGTGTGTGTGTGGGTGAGTCTGTATGTTATGTGCGTGTGTGCGTTCGTGCATATGTTTATGTGTGCAATTTTATTACCCCTTAGCCTTCTCCTGTTGAAAACCTATGCTAATGCTATTATCCTCCCCAAACTCGTTTTCACATCCGTGGAATGCTTCGCCATTGAGTAGGACGGATAATGTCATTAGGATTGTTTGCTTCTCGAGGTTGAACATTGGAGGGTGGTGATACGATACCCTATACTCTCAGTCAGTCGCTCCCTCCCCGCCATTGTATGCCCACTTTGTGTGCTGTTTGTCTATGTGTATGTGAGTTTGTGTGTCTGTCTGTAATGTGCGTGCGGGAAGGCGCAGCTGGGCTGTGTGTGTGGTTGGAGAGTGGTGCATCGAGGAAATAGGGCTATATCGCATGACCCGTACAAGGTTAACAATAGTGCATTGTAAAATAATCCGCAGTCGAATTGCCCACACATACATGCATATGCAGATGCATTCATTCCAGTATGCGTGCGTCCGTGTGTGTGTGTGTATAATGGCTATAAGTGCGGTGGAGGAGGGAGTCGTCTTTTGGAATTGTTTACACGAAATTCGGATCGATTTCCTCCTGCTATTTGAAGAGGCGGAGCCAGCGGCAGATAGCGTATGGGTCGGTGGTGGTGGTGGTGGTGGAGTAGAAGAGCGGGTTCACCTGCGGGTTGGTTGGCTTATGCTAATCGCTATCCTCAGGATGTTAGAGTTTTGTATAGAGCTGTATATGGAGGGCTGAGGGGACATATGGATAAAATAGATTAATCAAGTGGGAAGTATGTGAGCTAATTGAGCATGACCGTTGTTGGTAATGACAAGTTTATGGCGGTGACAGTGTGGAAGCGGGGAAAAACGGGGATGGCTGAATGGCTGTCCAAAGAAATGTGCGTCGCTTCACTCCATCGCACCGCTCTCTCTCTCTCTCTCTCTCTCTCGGGGTTTGGTCTACTCCAAGAGTGTCTGCTGTAAGTTTTTGAATAAGTATGCAAGGTTGCTGACAACACAATGGTCTCCCATTAGATCTCCCATAAAGCATCAGGTTTGCGACCTCCTGCTGATTTTCCGCAGGGTTTCTCCAGGTCAGGCACTTTTTCTTCCAAGCACATACAATTCATGCACACACACACACACACACGTACACATACTACTCATAGCCTGTGCTCCAACCACCCTTTGGTCCATTCTTTAAATCCTGTCGAGTTTTTTTCCCACCCTTAAGCCCTCTCTATGGTAGCTTAGAATTTTACTTGTTGGAGTCTTAAATGATTTTTTTGGAGGGAATCTTCTCAGTGGATATACTTTAGAATAATCAAAGAGTGTTTGAACACCTGAGCCTTTTGGCTGGTGGTGGAAGTAGAGGAGAAGGAAAAGGGTAGATTGAGAGTTACGTTATGTGACCACGGGACACTGAAAGTGAACATGGTAATTACGGGTGTATGTTAAGGTAAGGTACTATGGGTTGGAGGTAGCGTTTGGTCGTAGTAAGAAGTACAGGGCTACGGTATTACCCCCCCTTGACTCCCTGGCGCCGTTTTCATCTTAGGTGGTAAATGATCCATCCTCCAGGTTTCACGTTCCATACCCACACCACTGATTTTCATCTTGTTTTTGGCCATACGCACACA
>WJFA01000765.1:0-29807 GCA_009870155.1 Pseudobourletiella spinata
CACACACACACACACACACACACACACACACACACACACACACACACACACACACATGCATACGCATATGTTCAACTCTCTTTGGAGAAATTAAAGGGTGCTAATTTATTCATTGGCAGTTCCTCCGAGCTACTACGCCGGCACATGCACACTGCGGGCACGCGGACAAACAAAATGTGAACATACACATCCACAAAGGCTACAGTTCTTCCCCTTCTTTTCACCTTCACCAGACTCAAAGCCATGTAATAGTAGTGGCCTATCGTCCCCACTCCACTGTACTCACACACACACAACGAGCCGCTTGGATCCTAATGCGCCGCAAGTGGCAAACTATAATCTTTCCAAATAGAGAGCATACTGATCCTTTTCAGTGAATGGCAGAAGCAAACGGAGACGATGAGGAAGCCCAGGGAGCCTCATAACTCCTTTCGCCGTATGCTTTCATACACGTTCACAATAGTATACCTATATGTGCTGCACCACCACCCTGTTCCTTACTCCATCATCCCATAATCACATTCCGAGCGGACCTCTGGGCTTTGCACAGAGCCGCCATTTACACACTACTACTTTGTGGACAAACAAAGAAACTCTCTCAGTCACATGAAAACTACGGAGAGCGTACAAGAAAGCATGGTATTACTGTAAGACACAATTTATGGGATTGCACGGACGGACGTTACGGAGGAGGGAAGTTATGTTGTCCGGATCCAAAGCCAAATCTCATGCATAACTTTCACGCCTGCACCAAGCTGCGACTGCAAGGCTGGACTTGAATACTCAAATACCATGCGGCATTTACTAACTCACATGGCCATCCCTACGGTTTGTATATTTCCTGCATCCACTCATCCGTCTCTCTCTCTCTCGCTCTCTCTCTCTCTCTCTGAGCAGATCCCAAATGGCAAGGATCCCGGCTGGTGGTGAAATTAACTTCATTAGCTAGAACTAATCTACCTATTTAGGACTTGAAGTGGAAAAAAGGGGATAAGATTGTGAGAACACACATGCGGATACGTCCCGGTGGGAGCTTGCACTAATGGTGAATTGTGGGGGAAAAGCTTTTCGCCCTACCACTTTGGATACCGGACCAGATGCGGGTGCCTGTCTGGCTGTGAGTACAAATTGCTACCGGCACCTCAGCACTACCACTCAGTTGGTTCAATGGCTGCTATAGTCAGGGCTTTGGCTTTTTATCACCACCACTAATGTGAGCACTCCACACACGGCCGAGGCCCACGTCCACTTGAGTTTTCAAAGTACGAACTCCATGACGGGATCATTCAATCTAACAACTCAAGGCGCGCTCGCAGTTGGAAGAATCAAGTGTGAGCACTCCATTTTGCCAGTCCGCTCACCAGTCCACGGGGTAATGGAGCGTGGTAGTGTGACCAATGCCAGGGAGACGATTGGCGCCAGGCTATGAATTCCAGCGGTCTGAACGTTTTGCAGTTAGTTGTGGGGAAATATGTGGGGGTAGGATTATTAGACGGTTCCCCATTCACATTTCCAATTTCCACCACTTAGCCACACACTCTTGTGTCTGTGTGCAGTGTGCGGAAAGGAGAGGTAGTGAGGATGGGAGTAGATCAAGTCCTTCTCGCTTCTCTCTCTCTCTCTCTCTTCATCCCTAATGCCACTCTTCGTCAGACCGAAAAAAGTCATAAATCCTCCCAACTACTCGTACCGTGTCACAAGCTGTAACTATAGTGATCAAAGGAGTCAATTAGGCTGTTCACAGTACAGAGCGTATATAGCAGTAAATGAGTTCCTCCAATCCTCCTCCTCCACTAACTGTCACTAAATTTCCCCTTGAAAATTACCTGTAGCAGCAGCAGGTAGACTCAGTGGAGCTTACCCAGCTTTTTTCATTCACCTACTTTTCCAACAACGCGGCCAAATATGCTTTCTCCACCGGCCTTTCCGCACGCTGGAGGACGTAAGGACTCTGTACTGGTGAGATAAACAAGCCCCTGAGCTCCTTGTCACTCACGAATGAGATTTATTATTATCATTATTACTCGAGGCAGTAAAGCGATTGACACCGTACCGTAAGGGTATAATAGCTCCTTCTCACAGTTGCAGAAAAAAAAAAGCTGTATGAGAATGGCTAGGAAGAGAGTCAAGTGTCTCTGCTGTATTTGCGTAGGCATTTGTACATGCGTCTGCTGCTGTGTGCGTGATGCTTGAACGAGGCTGAGGCTGGGCTATGGTGGAGAAGCATCTCGTCAGTCGTCCTCTGTTGCCCTGGCAATCACTTCAAACGGCGGTTAAATGGGTTCCCCTTTCCCCGTCCGCGAACGGGTGACGACTTACTCCACTGAAAGTGGATCAGGAGCGTGGAAGTGATGACTTTAAATTTGGCAAGTCGGGATCGATACCGGGTCGACGTGAGATTTCCGCAAATATTTCGAGATGAGTCGTCAGACGCTGCAGAATGTGACCCATTTCGGATAAGTGAGGGAATGCCGGCTTAAAAGCCTGCCAGCAGAGCAAGTGAGGGAGATGCGGGCCAGACTTTTGCTTTCCACACAGTACACCAAGAACGTGCTGCCTTCGAGCCGCTGTGAAGGCTGTCGGGATGCGTTTGTTTGTGTATGTAATGTTGGCGGGGCGGGTGGGTGCGTGTGCGCGTGTTTATGGGCGCACGTAGAGCTAGTGGGCATTGGCGTGTACATTCGTGCGTTGATGCCTTCATGTCAGGGTAACGGGGACGTCTGTGAGCATGTGTGTTTATGCGGCTACGTGTGTGTACATGCGTCTGTTGATGCGGAGTCGTGTGTGCATTCGTGTGTGTACTTCCATGTGTGTTTATGCGCCTACGTGCCGGAGTTCCCCACATCACAATTGGCGACGTAAACTATTAAAAGTTTTCCGAACGAATCCATGTGGTTGGGAAGGATGCGTGTGTGTGCGTGTGTGTGTGCGTGTGTGTGTGTGTGTGTGTGTGCGTGTGTGTGTGCGTGCGGGGAAGCGGGCGTGTTTGCATACGCGAAAGAGGAGCTCATGCAGAATGTGTGAGCAAGCGGGAAATGACTTCTTGGCCAGCATCCCTCCGCCGTAACATGAGCGAAACTTTCTCAAAAATATATACAGAAATGCTAATATTAGCCAGGGATTGTTTACATCATTTAATTATTTCCCTAAGCTGCTGAGCGCGCGGCTCTTTAATTTCACGTGGTGGCTCCTTCCGAGCCGTCGTACATCTTACAACTGCACTTCATTTGTCTGCTAATGATCCAGGGACCAACTGTGGGCTGTAAAATTAGTGCGTACAAGGGCAGGGAAAAAATTGCATCGGCCTCCATCTCTCCCTCACTCTTGTCAGTGCAGTGGTAGTGGTAGCAGAAGTAGTAGTTTTCGTAGTAGCGATTGAATAAGAGATCTTCCAAAGTCTCACTCATTGCCGCCCTTAACTTGTGAGAGAATCCAACCAACAACAGCCGGAGCAAGTCAAGACTTCTGCATGTGCGAAGAGGAGACAGGATGAGCAAAACTGATTCCTTTTGCTGTGTACATACGCCCTCCATGCTGTATCGGAGCTGATTGAAGAAGACTGCTGACTGACTGACTGAGCATGCAGTGGAGTCACACATGCGTTCACAAACACAGCCGAGCAGAACATCAGTTTGATAAGAATCATGTTGAAGCTTTACGATACGCATACATACATACAGATACACACACACACACTCGCCCGCTTCACACACAAAATCCTAATTTCTTCCTTGGTGTTAAAAGTTTCCGCTTCTCCACACCACCACCACCACCACCACCACCACCACCACCATCACTATCATGAATCCCTCGATGGCAGTAACACTTTAAGTCTCCCCTGCCGCAACAACTTTCATGCATGACAAATAAATAACAAAACAAAGGAAACGGAGTGAAGCAGTATAAAGAGGCTTGATGACGCCATCCCGAGCTCCTGCGTAACATATCAAAGGGAAGGATTCATCACGCCGTAAGACACTTGTCAAACCCCTCTCTGTGGGCTTTTCCCCCAAAAAATCCCACAGCGACGCACCCCTTCAGACTCACACTTTGCCGGCGCATGTATTTATATAGTAGTTAGTGCACGTCAAAATCCTCAGCCCTTACAAGAGAGAACAAAACTACCCTCTCAGCTCGTCAAACTCTTGTCAACTGCAATACACATTTAATTCTACAAGCTCATCATCATCATCATCTTCGTCAACATCATGTCTACGTGGCTAACTGCGCTAAATCTCCATAGACCGTGACTTCACGAAATGCGGACAAGAACATGAGCACAGAGAGTTCCTCTCTCACCATTTATCGTCACACACGGTCTGACTGAGCCTGTGAGAGGACACTACGAAGGCATGTACACATAACACATGCATACGTGATTTTCCAGTTCCCCTCCGGTGTCCACCTTAATAATAACTAATAACAGTAATGCACGAGCAACAAGAGGAACAATAACAGAAACCTATATAGCTTCCCCGTGTGAAAATCCAAGGAAAAATTCCTCATTAAGCCCCATAACATTCTAATTTATTATAGCTGTTGAAATGGTGAGCATCCTAAAGTAAAGCTTATTCTTTTATGAACAGTAATTCCTCCCAAGCCCCTCCCCACCGCACGTCGTCCACATTGAAATAATTGGCCTGCGATTGAAGGGTTAATTTCCGGCAGGATAATGAAGTCTCTCTGATCCAACCTGCTGCCACTACAAAGAGAGGACTTAATAATGATTCTATGGGTAAGTACGGGAACTACATTCGTTCCTCTCACTCTCAGGAAGCGGAGAAGCAGCAGCAGCAGCGGCGGCGGCGGCGTCCGCAGCAGCAGTAGCACCAGTATATTCGCCCTACTATAAAGCTGTTCAACAACTCAATTGCTCAAAAACAAGAGCATTTAAATCCAAATTAATTTCTAAAGTGAAAACCGTTCATGTCTCCCGCCTTTCCGAGTCATTACTTATTAGAATAAGTAGCCACATTATAGATCTCAACGCCAGTGGCATAAGAGGAGTGTAAAAAACTGATATAAGGCTCGCCGGCTCTGCATGACCATTATATTATTCTTGCCTACTGCCACATAGAGAAAATATTACAAGTGTAATGGTCGCAATTAGAGGGAAGTTGAGCAAAGTAGTGCACCGGCACACAGACAACACACACACACACACACACACACACACACACACACACACACACACTCATACACTCTCTCTCTCTCTTACACACACAGACACTTTACACACGAGGAGAGAAAAAACTAATCCCGAAGAGCCAGTTTGATCGGCCAGAGGGGAATCTATCGCCCTATACGCAGTGCTCAGAAGACTTGAACTGATGACGAGACATATATACGCCACTGCCTATGTGTACAGCCTTGAGAAGAACGATAATAATAATAAACCACAAGAGTTCCGGAGCATCCTAGGATTTGCCCTGAGTAATATAGTATGTTTATCCTGCAATTAGCATGTGAAATTTGATTAGAGAGGAGGATGAAATTCAAAGGACTCATTGACGGACACACATTGAGCCAGAGAGGATTTTCATCACTTACTTACTCACTCGTCCGCGGAGGAAGGACTGGATGTGGAGGAAATCCTCAGTCAGTGAGGAGTCCAAAGGGAAACTTTTCCGAGAGTGTAAGGAAAAAATAAAATTTTACTCTTCACCCCCACGGCTCCCATCCCCTGCTCAGTATGGGATGAGTACGTATTATGGATGCATAAGTAATGAATATGAGCGCTAAAAGCAAGATCGATTTACATGTGTAGCCCATAGGATGGCGAACAGGAACATTCCGCTCTTCCTCCACACACATACACATACACACACACACACACACACACTATTCAAATGCAATGCAATGCAGTGAGAGAAAAACAAGAGTATAATAACAACAGAGCTCTCAGGACACCAACAGCAACAACAACAACAAGTCCTCTGCTCAGTAACTCACTCCCAGTCAGTAAATAACCCTACACATGATTCACTACGACAGCCTCTCGTGCAAACTAGATGACTGATCCGGACCCCATGTTTTCACCTTGTAAACTATGTCTTTTGGACCAAGACCCCATTGAGTGTACTCACACGCATTCATCGGCACTTGTTGGAACTCTGACAATATTTTGAAAATCCAGATGTCACGGGAAAAGTCAAGGAGAGTGAGGGGGAACGAGTGGAATCTTGCACGCACGTTTTCTACCACCACTATACTGCTACTGCTACTACTACCGATACTATTGGCTCTACTCATCTGCCAAGCTTCCATAAAATCATATATAAAAGAAGATGAAATGAGAAGATGGAGAGGAAAAAACAGTTGAAATATATTACCTCCTATTATTCCATGCATTTTGTCAAAGTTTTTATTTAGTTGTATTAAAAATTTCCCTCAAATAAGTTGTATATATTTATATATGTATGCATCAAGGCCCAAGAACAAGGCTGATGAGTTAAACTGTCACTTCCACGAATGTTATATTATTGATGTTACTACAACCGCCCCTGTCGTCTCACTCAAAACTACCGAGTGCGGCGGACTGTATAGTCTGAGGAATAAAACAAGTTTCAAGAGTTAGTTCCTCTCAGACCAAGAAGGAATAGGGAAGGGGTAAAAAAAACATGCTGCACAAACCGGTCCGTCAATCCTTCAAAATTTCCACTTTTCACAAAATCAGAATAGAGAGTCTGCGAGTCTGCACACGGGAGAATCCTTTTGAGGATCCCTTCCCAAAGGTTATTGTGGAAGTGCCGTCGAGGACAGTTTCCCAGGAAATAAAGAGCGGAACCTTACGGCTTTTAAGTTTGACAGGAGGGAAACTAATGTATCAAAATAATTTTAAAAATAACAAAAACAACAACAACACCAGAAACACAACTTTCTTTGTCTTGTCCCGCACACTGCGACACTTTGAAGAGGATATTCACAACTACTGTGTACCGCCTCACACCGCACTACAATCTTTTCTCGTAGGATTCAAAAATTTTCAACGACGACTCGGTGACACTCTTCTTCCTTAAGCCGGCCCAACTCTCATAACTCTTATTGCTCACACGGTGCTGTGAGGAACACGATGGAGATGGACACTATATAGTAGTGGTGGTGATGAGCCGTGCAGTTAAGTTCCAACTTCCTGCCACACGCTGTGGAATCTGGATCTACGTCCACAGAGGATAATATCCCCCTCTTGCCTCTCCGCTGTCTCCCACCGTATGATTTTTCCCTAAACAGATCTGTTTGACTTAGAGAGGAAGTTCACTCTGGTGTCCCAACCCAATCTGTCTCCATTAAGGTATGGTGAGGACCACGGGAAAGATTTATTACCGGGGCCACCGGTGAGACACAACTCACTCCCAGATCATTTTATTCTTAGCGCATCTTCCTCACTCCCAACAACGGCACCACTACTACTGCAACAACTGTCTTCCCCACACCCAACTATATACACTAGTTCCACACGCTTCCAAGTCCCTCTACTCGACAAGGGTGTTTCACTCGCGTATCTGTCTCTCTCTCTCTCTCTCTCTCTCTCTCTCTGTGGAAATGTCTGTTCAAGAAGAAGAGAGACTGCAGAAGAGTATGTGTTCGGACTGGGATGTGTGTGTGTGTGTGTGTGTGTGCGAGTGTTTGTATGTGTCTGTATGTTTGTGAGGAACCGTGTTATGCAGAAGAGGAGCAAGATCGAGCGTTTCCGTTCCCAAGTGCCACACACCTCCACCACCACCACCACCACGTCCTCACTCACTCATACGCACGCATAGCATTACAGACCTATTCCTCCTGTGAGAGGATCTCTATATGTGTTATTGTGAGACACGGCACGACACTTGCTATACATATAAAGTAAGAGACAATAACATGTACAGACAATGGAGATTTGAAACGTGAGGACTCCTCACTGCGGGCTCCTCCATACGTGCCTACTACATCCAAATACAAAGAAGAATGGGAAAACTGGGGGAAATCACGGTGGAGATGAGGCGGAAGGAGGGATGATGTTGATGCTGATAATGATGGGGAAGAGAGTCGGACTTTTTCCCCACCCCATCCACATGATCGATTGAAATTTGAGTCGTATGCCACCTATTACCATGTCTCCCACGACTACCACCACCACCACCACCACCACCCGTAACTCACACACATGCACAGTTACCCCAAAACGCCGCAGCACGCACGACATGTCCCACATGTAGTACGTCCAAGGCTTCATAGTAGTTAGGCAATGACACACCACCGGGGCAATTGGTCCTACTACTACGAGTACCACCGTCAACTCATTCACCTCTGAATCCGAGTAAGTGGCTTTGACTGCCGGTCATATTATTATTAAGCCATAAAGTTGACATGGGTTACTGGCTACAGTGAACCCGGGTGAGACCGAGGAGCGCCCAAGTCATGAGATTTTTTCTGGGCTGACTGAGTGAATTTGAAGAGGCACATATGCAGTTCGACCTGAATGTATGAAGGGAGCACTTCTAGACAGATTTCACACACATGACGACTCATCATCTGATAGGGAAAAGAAACCATAGTGGGATGTTGTCAAAGTGTGGTAGGGGAGCCATGGAGGAAGTTGGGAAAAACTTTTAAGTCCGGACGAGAATGAAAATAATTCTCATCTCAAATGTGTGACAGGAGGAACGTCCATGCCCTATGGTCTGCCCATATCACTCAGATGGTCTGTGAGTGAGTGTCCGTCTCTGTCTGTGTCCGTGGAAGCGTGAAAATGGGCAGCAGTGATCACACTCAACATTCTTTACCCCTCCGGAGTACACCCCCTAATGGTTGTACCCTGAACAAGCTGATGATGATCAGGAAATTCCATTCTACCAAATCCCACATAGCATGTCATTCCTCCACCGCACCGCACCGGTCAGTGGATTTGTCCCTCTTCTACGGTCACCATTACCACCACGCCGATGTGCACTGCCGAAATGTGTATTCGAGCCTACATGTGGTCCTGTGGTGAGTGTGCAAGTGTATCTGTGTGCTAGTGTATGTGTGTGTGTGTGTACAAGTACATCTTTAGTGTGCCTGTGGGTGTGTGTGTGTGTGTGTGTGAATCTGTGCTGTATGGAGTACATCTTTGTAAGTGCATATGTATATGTAGCTGTAAGGTGTGATGTATGTGTACCTGTGCGGTGTAAATTGTATGTGTGTGTGTGTGTGTGTGTAGAACAGAGAGGCAATAATATAATAACCAAATGCTCTACTGCATTCCTGATTGCCTCCAATTCATGTTTTATGAATGGGCAAAAAGTACGGAGCGCAAATTGGCTCTAAGGTTTAATAAGAATGGGAAAAAATTGCTCGAGACGGTGGAGGAGAAACAACAAGAGAGTGAGTGGAGTGGAGAGCACGGTATGTAGTCGGACTTGATGAATAGTGGGCTGACTCAAGAGAGAGATTTCACAGGGGTAAAGTTTCACTGCTCTTTATATGCACACAAAGTGCATCATCATTTGAAAAGCTGCTGGAGTTGAGTGAGTGAGTGAGAGAGAGAGAGAGAGACAGAGAGACAGAGATGAAAGGAAACAGTAATATCGATGATGAGAGGAAGATGATGGTGATGATGATGATGATGATGATGATAAAGCGAAGACGAAGAGCACGTGGTAAATATATACAAGGCGGCGATGGATTGAGTCCAACACCCAATTAAGTATACCTTACAACCTGACCTCAAAATCTACTATTGACACATATGCGGTTCCTTTCCGCCTGCCTAAACCTACTTTACCATGAGCGGATCAAGCGGCAGTAGCAGCAGCAGCAGCAGCAGCAACCAGCAACCAGCATTGTATTACCACGTGTGAGTATGTGTGAAGACGAACAAGAGTTTAATGATATGACAGTGGAGGGCGACGGGGTAATACGATTTGAGGGGGAAAACTCCTGGCATCAACAACCTCTGATCAACATGAACAGTAGCCATAGGGCTGTTGGTTTAATTTAAACAAGTAAGTTCAAATGAGCCAAAGTCCTGGCTACGGTCATAATTAAGTTACTCCGCTCACTCCTCCTCCCCTCTTCATCTGCACCGTCCGCTGCACCTCATCCCGTTAATGAATTAGAGATGGTGAGGTGTGAGGGGAGATGATGAAGGGGAAGAGGAGGTGGAATCCATTACGTGTGGGTTCAAATCGTAACTTGGGACCGTAATTAATTGCTTCCTCTTTATTAAAAGTCCCGGTATGGAATACACACACCCTCTGATAAGGAGAAGGTATATAGTGTACAATTCAGAGGGTGAGGATTAGTCCCCTCGCCCCACAATCCAGCTTCCCCATATCAGATTGGCCGAATGAACAGCAACTGGCGAGGGCCTACCATGTTCAAGGCTCGTTGTCTTCTAATGCGGTATTAGATTCTCATTAGCCACAGTCTTCATACGGGATTAATCCACGGGTTCCCTACCCTAAGCTCAACTAATAGGGTCTTGCAGATTAAGGTTCAAACCTTAAGATATATGTCCCATGTCTCTTGAGGGAATTTACTACAATACACTTCACGGAACTCATCATCACCATCATCATCATCATCATCATCATCATCATCGGCGGGGATGATGCTGGTTCTGTTGGAAATCCATTGACCGGTCCTCTCACCTGTGCCTTCCTACCTCCATGTGTTGTACTATCGGAGCTCTGTAGAGGCTACAGCGCTTTGGAAGTTAGCCATAAATAATTTCTCTGGCATTTCCACCTTGAGAGAGTAGCCCCGCTTTGATTCCCCCCAAGAAGTTAATTCCCTCCAATGGTCATTACTTCCGAAGTTCAATTATCCTGTCGTCCACCCGTATCAATTTTTCCCCTCAAAAAAAAAAGAAGGAGATTGGAACAAGGGGTTGCGGCGGTTGCACCCATTCAGGGGAAAGTTTTAAATCAACTAAAAATCCCTTCTCTTAAATATCAGCAGCAGCAGTAGTATAGCAAGAGTAGCAGTGGATCTCACAGAACCCATTCGTGCATAAAGTTTACACACACAGAGTCCACAATCAAGCCAACAGGACGAAGATCATCCCTGTCCGAAAAGCACAGGCACTGTGCAGGAATCTGCAATAGCCCACAGGGGTATTATCATATTCCACAGGATTAGCTCACATAGTCACATCCCATGGGCCACAACTACTTTGTCAACTGGAGCATTCCCATTCACTTCCGGCAGTACTTTGGATATGGGAAGGACGGAGATTCCAAATCCCGTGTCAACATGTGTAAAAACCATTAAAAATTAGCCATGAACCTACAACGCCACCCACACTACTCTCCGTCGCACCATGAAGGAATCTATCTGCCTCTTCTTCCACCCTTGCAGACGAACAAAGTGCCGGCACTGGCGAACGAAAAACACATAATATAAGTAATAACACGCTATGTCACATATCCCGGAGCATATGTGAACTGCGCAAGGGAGTGATGAGCCATGAGGGGGGGAAATGTTTGCAATCAAAATGTAAATGTTGAGAGTATGCACGGAGGAGCAGGTCGTCCATTGTAAATCAAGGGGATTAAACTAGCTTTAATCTATGTGATTACAGAATTGAGGAGGAAATTGAATGATCCATGCCCCTCATAAATCTGTCAGAGCCCACACAGGGCCAGAGTGGAAGCGCGTACTATTGTTCCTACCATACACTGCTCCTCATCGTTCCGCAGAGGCTGCCAGTGCAGTGTCAAAATAAGACAAAACCTGAGCAACCTTGATCTCACTACAATAATTTTCACAAAGGGTGCATGAATGATCCTCTTCTCCCTATTTCTGGCCCATTGTCGCCATCACATCCCAGATGCTTTCCACAGCACACGCTGTCTCTCTATATCTCTCCATCGTCACCCCCATCGTACTGACTGCGTGATCAAGTTCATGCAGAGAAACTCCATTGCCACCCGTCGATTATCAAATAGAGTCCAAAAATCATCTCTGTACTTCCTCGTGTATGATGATGATGATGATGATGATGATGATCACCCACACCGCCGGAGCCATGATCCGTGGCACTGTTTGACTCTTCTGTATAAATCCTCCCTAGCAGCACATTCCCATGAATAGAAATAGAAAGGTGCGGAGTCGCATATAGTAGGAGGGAGGAGGTTATAGTGCTTTACATGGTCTGAGTAAACACGCCGTTCCTGTTGCTAAGCAGATGTTTTAAATCTCATTCCTTCCAGCCAAATAGTATATATATACGAGGAATAAACGCGAGCAAACTACTCAAGGAACACCTAACCCTCAATCAGGACCGGGTCCCTCACTCTCTCAGAAGACAGACTCAGTCCGCGTAGCGAACTGTGCTATTAGCCCATTATACGGCTAATATTTGGACATGATTTTCCTCCACCAGCTCCCATACACATTCATCCTCCCCATATAAACTCGCTCACATTTAATTAACTTCGCGGCTCCATTACCTCCTCATTTTTTTCCTATTACACCTAAATCATCCAACGACTCAATTATTATCATAGTTGGGACGGGAGTGTGCATCAGTCTACAACAGTGATTTTCACATCCCTGCTGCTCGCGCATACATTTAAAAACTTGGTATACTGTGCGGTGCCACGAACAGTATGGAATGACTCCATGTACTTGCTATGCCTGTGCCCACAACCGGAGTACCACCCCGTTGATTTTCATTTAAAAAGTATATATATATATATGTATATATATACACATATGAAATCACTACTACATGTTTCACTTGTTTTTTTAGTGTGTGCTTCGCGCGGGAAGGTGCTCGTCCATGTATCGGACCAAATAAGTACCTATTTAGGTTGAGATTTTTGAATGCAGTGAATTATTAGCCTCAGTACTGCCCATACGTCAACCATTTGCCAAGATGAAGGAGCCGGTAAGTGAGCTGTGAGGGGTGAAATGTTTGAGGAGAATGGCTGTACAAAAAGCAGTAGTAGAGGCTTGAGCTGCGACTATCTCCGAGTCACTAGTTGCCTCATAATCACCCGCAATTTCCTCATTCAGATTTTTCTATGGAAAAGATGTATTGACGCACCCTCGGCAGACGTATTGCACACGGGAGGAGAGATAGACTCTAAGGTCGGTCTTTTGCTAATGAGTATATGGGGGAAATCCTGTACTCCTCACTATTACTACTACAGCTGGCCAAACGCATTGGGTAGAAAGAGGATAATTTATTTTTATGCTATTCTAAAGGGCTTGCCTAACAAGTATACTGTTAGCCATTTCAAATGATTTGAAAGCCCCAAGTCTCTTTCTCTCTCTCTCTCGATATAGATGTTACTATTGCATTACCATTCAACCAGTCCACTTCTCTGGTCAGTGAATGTGACGTAAATGTGTGCAGGCTACAATTTATTTTCTCCTCTGCATCCCGAATGCAAGGAGAGCTTAAGACAAGCGTCAGTCAGCTCATCACACAGCCATATGTCGTTAATGCATGGAGGTAGAGCGTGCAGCTTCTTGGCCTTTGGTATCCTGCTCGTGCAACTATAGCACACATGTGTCCAAACCGCACATCCTCACACATATGGTGACGACAAGGAAGCACCCATTGAACTTGTCAGCTTAGAACGACGATCCTGCCGCACTGATGCAGTCTGCTGGGCCAACCTCAAGCCAACTCACCAACTATAGGAATTAAGCTGAGAGTAATTTTTTTTTGGGGGGGGGAGGGAGATCCTAATGGTCCCATGTATGGAGTTGGACGGGAGATAAAGGGTAATACTTTTGTAGGCCTCCACCTCTGTGCTACTCAACTTTTACCGTTTCCTCCACAATAAAATGTCCTTTTTAATGAGCGGTAGGGTTACACGCACCCTGTACGGTGATCTGCATTGGATGCATAGTACCCTCGACCTGATCAATATGGCTTCACAAGCTACCACCACTTGTACTACTACACATTAGGCCACACATTCTTAGCCCACTGATTTCCTTTCTTTACCACTAATATGCGAGCTAATCAGGAGAGCGATATGAATGTGGTTCAGCGTGATTGGGAGGGGATATTTGTTGTTCTAGGTGGTTTGCAGTGGTAGACAAGAGTACATGAGCACTGACTGTGGAGCGGTGAGTCAAAATCCGCAGCTTGTAGGGCGAGACTTTCCTCCTCCTTGCAATACACATTAGTTGAACCGTCGGTTTTTTAACGTGTTTGCATGGAGGGCAAAGTCCCTTGGAATCTAAATGAGCTTCGTTAAGTCCCTGGCTGTTCTTGAAATGTTCTACATTGACTTGAGGGAGTTGGTGTACGCGGTAGTTGTTCAGTGCCGGTTGGGGTCAACTTGACCGCTCCCAAGGACATCGTTAGTGGGGAGAGACTTGTTAACATGCAAATGAGGGCTGACATTTGAACTGCGGCGAGGACGACATTGGCAATGACGGATATGTCCGGAAAGTTAAAGCAATCTTTGTATTTTGCCGCGAACATGGCCCCGCGCCTAGGGCATACTGCCGGATCCAGCCGCAGGAAGCACGGAAGGAGTACGAATTTGCCTTTTGCTTCAACGCTGTCCAAACCGATTCACTGCCAACTCTCAAACCGCCAAACTCAAAACCCAAATGACTTGTACTACACAATGGACAACTAATAGCGGGACCCATATTAGTGTAATGGAAAGGAAAGCTAAAGTTTCCCAATAATATCCTGATTTTGAACAAGTATGCGTCGATATTACCATAAGATACCCTACAGATATGAAAGTGAAAAAAGTCAAAAGATGAAGGAATTCACATGAAAATATTCATTCTCTTTCCAATCATTTTGAATTTTGACAGAGCTTCAAAAAGCCGGCTGGACAGCTCTTTGCTCATCAATCCGTCGATGACGAATCCAAGGATGATCCCCATCACCATCCCAGTTGACACTCCCTACATGTACATTTGCTATCGGCGATTTGTCCTCAAAAATGTACATACATTGTGGAAGAATAAGGAGATTTGGATGAGCAGTAGTGACTCAGTTATGGGACAGGTGGATTGACGGTCAGTTGATTGGCGGTGATAAGACAGAGGGTGAAAAAAGTGGAGGATTGACTTTCCTTCCGTCTCAATTATTGCAGAAAAATACTTGGACAGGAATCTCTCATATACGCGTACACACACACAAACACCTTTTTCTGATGCATAATCACCGACCTAAATCTCAAAAAAATGTCCCGCATTACTCTCAAGTGGCAGGCGGATACGGGTTAAGGATTGCTGTGAGATCAATGTGGCCTGCAGGTTGTGTGTATGTGCGTGTGTGTTTGTGTGTGTGTGTGTATACGATTCGGACTTGCCCGTGACCGCTGATATGACTCATGCCATCAGCTATTGACTTTCCATCGGCCCAGTTCTCACCAAAGTGATCCATAGTATCCGCATCCACCACTGATACGACGGCACATATAGGTGAAACAAGGTCCGACGATGGGGAGGTTCGTGATGCAAAGTGGAAAAATCCATAGCTGGATTTGTGTTTGCACAAATTATCAAAACGTTATAAAAATTCCTCTATATGTGCTCACAGAGTGTTTGAACAGTTCTACACGGGAGAAAAGGGCATAGTCCTGGTAAATGTCATACGCAACCGCGCTACACGGGCATGTAGGCGTTCACTCACCTGTGCCAGCTTGTTACTGTTTGATGGGTCCCATGGCTTGACATTTGTCGTAACCCGATACGACAGGGCATTCAGAGTCGTATGCCGTCGTCATTAGTCCCTAATTACCGCACGTGGAAATTCAATTTACATTTTCCTCTCTCTCTCTCTCTCTCTCTCTCTCTTCACTTTACCGTCGTTGTCGTCGCCCCTCTACATTATTCATGTGGGTCCCGAATAAATGCATTGCAGTTCCTTACTAGTACTACTACTACTGCTACTCACTGTGAGTCTACGTGGAACCGGAGGATGGGTCAAAGCGGGCGAAGCGACTTATATGGAACATTTGTGAATCCCGTATGCGCAAACTCTCTTTTGTCTTTACCGTCACCTCCACATGAGCACAGAGCGACCCCGACTCATGGCCGTAGAGCATTGGGGAATCGGAGGAACAAGTACCAATATTTAGCCCCGCAATGAACTCATTACCCACCAGGTAATCCGCTCCCCTTTTGAATATTTATAAGAAGTGAAATAATAATTATTGGATCTGGCTAGTTCCCAAGGAGCAGGTGCATCCATTAGAACTCATCACACGTCAGATCACATGCCTACCCATGTGTGTGCATCTCCTTTTCGGATTTGGTCACGTTGTGCACTCTCAACTCGTATTACATGACTCGTGAGCAGTCCGTTCCCATTCTCCGACAGACATATTATTCTCTTTCTCTCTCTCTCTCTCTCTCTCTCGCTATCCCACTGAATAATTCCCCATTGTATTTTTAGCATGTCCCTTCCCCTCCTTCTGATTGCCTGGAAACCGGATTATTTTTATCAGACCCTCTCATCATCACCACCGTCATCACCGTCGGCCTCCCAACCAGATTGGCTCTCGTCATTTCAGTCATATGTATGCTAACTACTGTTACAGTCCAGTACGTACACTAGTTTATACGTTAGATGTAATAGGAACGAGCCGAACGGAAATAATGAGAGTCCTGGGTGTGGGGGAACTAATCATCATGCTCACGACAGCATGGGTATATAGGGAACTTCTGAACAGGTGAGTGAGGCACAGTGGACTCTATTGGACAATACGTGTATGAAGGTAGGCTGAATAGTAATAATAAAATGATTGCATTTTCGCACTTATTGTGTGGGGCAGACGCATTCAACATCATAAAACTGGGCTGCTGAGAGGAAAAAATGGACTATTTTACGCCTTACGTTTGGTACATGCATGCATATGTCTTTAGATATACGAGGGCAATGTCCATTACTTTTTGAGTGGGTGTAAGTTGGGGAGAGGAAAGGGACCTGTCCTGCTAAGTGCGCATAAATTCCGTGTCATCGTCACAAATCAAGACCACCGTGACAGTTATCACACGCTCTAAATTTCTTCAATTATTTCCCTGTCACTCCTCATAGTGACCTGACCGTTGTGAAAGCTGGCCGAGCTGAGTCAAAGCGGGGAAAAAATGGGACTTGAACACATGGTATGGAGCCGGGAGAAAATAGTACATATCGTATTACTACGGTGAAGTTCATGGTCAGGGTGCGATCTATGGTTTACATGGTAACTGCTATGACAACATAATAAAACTTGCGAATATGAAGGCGGGAAAGTTGAATCCACCTAAAACTCTAGGTGACGGATAAGCTCACGCCTAATAGACAAGGTGGGCCCCCCAGTTCCACTGACGTGGTGAGTTATAAGGTAATACAACTTGTAATAACTAAAAAATCCTTGGAATTGTTGGTAAACAATTATTTTGTAAGATCTCTCTTCAATAAAAAGTTTGACAAGTTTGCGTGCAGCCCTGTGGCGGAGAGTTATGAGTAATAAAACCTCATGGAAGGAGTTCACATGACGATGTGAACAGTCAGGTATGTGTTCGAGTGTGTGTGTGTGCGTGTGTGTGTGTGTGTAACCACCGAGAGAAATCTAATAATTTCACCTCTGAACCTACTGTGACCGAAGGTGGTTGTTTTCTTTCCCTATTAACCAGACGCATGACAGCATCACTTATAATAGTGAGGGAAAATGAACAGAGTTAATAACCGCCATAGACTTTGACTGGTTCAAACCCGAGTTTCCGTCTCGCAAATCGCATTAGCTCCGGCTGAAGGTCGTGTGCTTCAACTTTCCATGGGACAAATATGAGACCAGGGAGCAGTCCCTAGACCGGTGATTGTAGCCAGATTATGACTAGCATTTGAGAGAGTACTAAGTGCAGTAGCGTAAATGGAATTTATTGTAGCTGGATGACTATATAGTTTGAATGTATAATCTATCTGTGAAGCTGTGCTCAGCGAACTGGATCGGCACAGCCTTGGAGGAATGGCCATCAACCCTCTGTGTACAGTACAATCTCGGTTCGAAATATCCGGTTACGCTTCGACATCCAACTTTTTTGTCATCCCTTCCATTTCGTGCCTCTTAACTCCCTACTGCATTGAACTCTAACTCTCTCAGCCAGTTGGAGTCATTTTTGAAAATCCACCGATGCTATTTGACAAAACGTTAACCTTGAACAGCCTGGATTCGTTCCGTGACGGAGTTTTCAAAATTACTCATGAAATTCAGGCCTGAGGGTCCTCCTCTTTTCTAATGTGAAGCTCATGATTCTTCTTTTCTTGTTTAACTCGTCGAAACGCTGCCCCCATTACCACTATGTTAATAAATTGAATTGCCTCTCACGTTGTCATAGGTGTGCGTTTACTGTGAGAGTGCATCCTCCTCTTACCTCTGCGGGAATGAAATCTTCCTGTGAATGAGACCGGGATGGGAGACATGTAAGCGCATATTCTCTACCGGATCAAATGATATTTGACATAAATTAAGGACACGTTGAGAGTTGAAGTGAAAATTTTGGGAATGCGTGTCTCGAAACTGCGCATGCGTTCCGCCCTCCCACCATCATGGCAATCATCCGGGGCTTCTCCACCTCTAATTGACCGAAAGGACCCGTATGCTCCTTGAAACCCCATAGGTGAGTTTTGAGCCTTGCTGAGGAGAAAAGGAACTTTACCACCTACGGGCCTGAGAGTGCAATAGTTAACTTGGTCACTACACTACTACTATGCTCGTGCACGGATGGTGGTGATTAGTGCCCGCAGGAGCTTGTCCGCCGCAAAATGAGCCATCAGCCATCCCTCCGCACGCTATTTTCCGTTTGACCATAGAACCGGGTGTATATCATTCTGATGGGATGGTATGATTAATATTCTGGCAAAGCTCTAAACGTAAATGTAAGTTTAAATGTGCACTCTATGTGTGTAGTAGTAGTAGTAGTGTACCTGAGAGAGATGGCACACGTTCTGGGGTGGCAGGGTAAAATGTAGGAGCGGAATCTTCAGAATAAATTACAGTTCTTTCAGCTTTCATTCTGCTAATATACTGCTCGCACTTGAACAATAAGTCCCCACGGCAGGACCAACTGGTTCCGAGTTGATGGCACTCATCACGACGGTGATGATGATGATGATGATGATGATGATGATGATGAGAACAAGTGCATCGTAATGCATCTCTTTTGAATCCCACTGGCAATAACAAATGTCTGTGGCGCTTCAGCTCACACAAACACCCTGCAGCTTTCATCTTGCCCGGAGTGTGTTGTAGCTCAAAGCAATGTTGAAGAAAACTAAACTAGGATTTGATACTACGGGATATGGGAGTAGAGACAGAAATGTGATGATGTGAATGACGTGGATGATGAATAATAAAGTGGCAGAAGTGATGTCGCAATAGGTCTCTGAGTTAACGTAACAGGTAATAATGGAGTGCGCACACACCGTGCGTGCTACTCCTCATGTCCCGAAATAATAATAATGATAAAGAAGGATGCCCGAGCATAAAGAAAAGAACCATTATGGCATGTAGCATTGTTCCCCCACACCTCGTGCAAAATTTCCAACCTTTCGTACTGCCAGGTAGAATGATATTATAATGCACCCTGTTCTGTTGCTTCCAAGTCGGCAACACCGAGAGGCATTAACTCGTTGGTTTTTCCGTCGGAAAGCATAATCATTATTTTTACCTCATAACTTCCTCAACAATTTCAAACGTGTAGTCTTCCTTTTTTCCTCAGCAACGGAAAAATAAATGACCCGTTTAAAATGTCTCTCTAGGCTGCTACTAACGTGTGTGTGTGTGTGTGTCTTCATTTGTGTGTGTGTGTATGCGTGTGTGTGTGATTGCACATTTGCAGTGCGCTGCCGTTTGAAAGGAGGAGGGTGCCACAACCCGTGAGGATTCCAGACCACATCAAAGCTCGCAGTCCCCATTAACGTGGAATATAGTAGCAACAGATTGTTATACACCAAAGCCCTATTATACGGACTCCTCCACGACCTCCCGCCTCCCACCAACTATGAATCTCGGATGAAAAACTTGACTTTTTTAGGTGTGGAACAATTTGGTCGTCTTCCATTTTTATTATGTCTTCTGCAGCGCACTGTGAGATACCAGCGCTAATTCTTGAGGGTCTCAAGCAAAAGCTCGATTCAGGATGATCTTTTCCTCAATACTTCGTCTGCCATCGTGACAGCGCCGGCATTTGTGTCTGGTGCTACTTGTGCCAAAGCTAAAGCTGGTCTTAGCACCACCATCAACACGCTACAGTCTACGCTCGGGTAAATGGACTGGATTTTTTCCTTCGTCCGCCTCCTCATGCAACATACCTGTGGCTCATCATAAGTTTCCACACACACATACAACAATATTTCCACAGATCTTCGCCGTGGGAATTGCGATGCGGAAAGAAAATTACACCTGCCTTCGCCACGTCATTTAAGTTGGCAATCATAGATTACATGCCTCCGAGAGTTTCCACGACGGAGAGCAAACTGACGGCCGACGGCTGACTTTTATTCCCACTCTCATGGTCAGTCGGTCACTTTCCTCGTGCAGTATGCGACTGTGCACTGGGCAGGAGAATGCCATAAAAACAAACATACACTCACACATATTGCACTCAAAAATGCTGGCTTCTGCCCACTCTCAGTCAGTCACTCAGAGCGACTTGATTTCTCACATCTTCATATCCCAATTTGCTCATCTGTCTGCGTATGTTAAGATGTAGTGACGACTGTAATTGATTGGATCAGACGATCCTCTAATTGGCTCTCATACTCACACGTCCGCTGTCCCCCTCATTAAGCAAAGCCGCGGCCTGTTGACAGAATTGTTTAGGCATGCTATCGTGGGAAAATAGTAGGAGTACCAGTTTCAAAATGCACTGCTCTTCTACGGAACTACGACACAGATTTGTCATCACATCACATGTCGGGTCTTTCAAAGGCTGTAAAAACATTAATTCAACTCTCATTCAATCCCTTGTAGAGTTCATCTGGAATTCATCTGGGGATGGACATTAAAATTTGACAGCCAAGAGTTAATGCACTACCGCTCCCGGTTTTGTCCAATAATGTAACTTTTATAGCGCTCCAACATGCAGTGACGGACTTGAGTGGGCATTCCAATGTCGACGAAGATGACACTGGTGCAGGGCGCACTAACAGAATTGGAGCACCGGACCGTCGAGTATCTTATGGGGGTAATAAAATAAATTAATTGAAAAAATAAGGAAGGTGGAATGAAATGGGACCCGTAGCCATTTAAACGGCCTGAACAAACCGGTAACATGTCGAAAACTGGGCTTGAGACCATGGTGTGTAAAGAATTTATTGCCACATTACTTTTGAGTATAGAACTCTGTAAATGTCTGAGTCAGTCATTGACATGTCCTTATTTACAGCTGTCGGCGATTCTTCACATAAAAACCAGCGTTGAGCGAGGGAATGAGGCTGAGCCAAACAAATCAAACGATCCCTCTTACACCCATCAGTTCTCACGGTTAATTCTCTGCCAGTTTATCAAGTCTCAACTCTCGTACAGTTAATTCAATTATTTTAATTTTCTCAATGTCTGACTTGAGCCGAATCAACTCAACTCCCGCCGTATCACTCCCTGCAAAACAGAATATTCAACGGCATCTGTGCTGGCAAAAGTTACTCCAGTTTTTTTTCACCTCTCCACGCAGGCGCAGTTTCAGTCAGTCTCCCTCCAAGCGGGCTCGCCCAGTTGCTACACCTCCGGTGGTGTCATGCATTGTGTGTGATCGTCATTTTATGGATGGGAAATGGAGCAAAATGAGTATTTGAGCATACGATGACGTGTCTCTTGACTTGGACTGACTCTAAACGTGACAATTTCTGACAAAATGAAACGTTGTTGCGATCCCCCTAACAGCTCACAGTCAGTCAGTTGAACATTGCATAACGAGAAAGTCTTCCGAATGTGTGTGCGTACATTGTACAGTATACTTCCTCGCCCAGTGTCACTCTAATACTGTTGTCACGATGATAAAGGGACTCTTTATGCGTGTGAGTACAAGGCCATTATTTGTTTATCTCGTAGGTATTTCAAGTACGTCTCATCTGACAGAAATGCATATACATGACGACGAATAGTAGTGGATGTTTGTTTCAAGCGGCTGGAGAAGATTAGCTTCGACGACGAGGCCTGATGTGAAACAATCGAGTTTTACGTGAATCTAATTCTGAAGTAGGGGTGAATGGCAGGAGGGACCGATTTGGAATATGTCACCGGCCGCCGGCTCATGGCAACATTATGGTTATCAGGAGGCCTTTGCCGCAGGAGTCTGCTCACAATGAAAATGTCACCTCCAAAAGGTTTAGATGACTACAGGTTGTCAAAGTGCGTGCATGCCGTGGTAGCCCACAGTCTGTGTGAATGCGAATTCCAACATGTTCACCAGGCATTAATACAATTATCAACTCTGACTTATGGCCCACGATCCAATGAGACGGTGAGCAAGCGTCGAAGAGGCGCTGAGGCGATTTCCCACGAGCTGTGTGCACCCGGTAGAAGTGCTAAACTCCCGTCTAATTTCTCCTCATAAATCCGACATGGTCTCGTGGCATTCGCAAGTCTCTAACGCTTTACCTCAACAGGGAGGCGGACTACTTGTTGGACCGTGGACGGAGCGAGCAGGTGGGACCTACTGTTACTAGCGTGGATGTGCACACATACCTCTCACATATTTAGACCGGGAGGATTTATTCCCGAAAACCCATAGTGCCCTAATATGGGGGATAAGAGCGAGCTCTTTCTCCCACGTGATGGACTCGTGTGACAGCTTCAGGAGAGTTTCACACCGGGGAAAACGTATATAGTCAGCAGCCATAGAGCAGCGGTCAAGAGTCTGGATATCGTGCTTTGGCTCCATTTCCCCATAATGACCCCACTATATGGTTCCTTCTTTGACTCACCGGGTGGGATGTAGAGTTTCATGTGTGTGAGTGTTTGTGTGCTTGTGTTATGTCGGAGAATGATTTTTCATATGCTGATGATAAGAGCACTTCTGGATTGCTCTTTCCCTTTCCTCTCTCAGCCTTTATGAGTATAATTTGGCCTAGGATTTCCTCCTCATGGTAAGTAAACATGCATACACGTTCCAGTCACCTCACTATTATTTTCTCCTCTGTGCTACAGCATAGCCCTAGTTCAGAAGCGCCTTCACGTTCACATCCATACACCTTTTAGCCGTACGAACGACCACGGAATTCCCGCAAGGACTCACCTACCAACTACCATGGAGTTTTATTCAAGATCATGGGGGTACTCAAGAAGACGGTGGTAGTGAACCGTCGGCATGGAAACTCCCAATGATCCGACGGGGACATGACGCTGCTGAGAGCCCACAGAGTTGGAATTGACAAGAAGCTTGACAACGCTGCTGGCATCCTCCGTCCGAGGTACCTCACATCGAGATCTGATGGGGAGCTGTTCGCAACATCATATGACTGCGGCTCACTCTCTCCCCCCTGATCTTCCCCTCCGCCTGGCTCTGGAGGGTTTCATCATAAGAGTTAAAATACGTTTGAGCCCCACAGAAATGGAGGAGGAGAAGAGTTATAGGATATGAGATTCGATGAGCCAGGAAAGACTATAATGTATGCACATGGAAACTGACCTCCCTTTTTCTACCAGGGTCCCACCACGGCCGATGTTAATGATGATGATGATGACTTCTTTTGTTAGACTCCAACTTTACGGTGAATTACCATTGTAATCAACTGCTGAGAGCGTAATACGGTTGATTTAAATGAAAGGAAAACCTATTATTTCATCTCCACATCCCCCTGCTCATCCTCCCTCCTGTTTGTTGTTATTTCATCCTCTGTCCACGCTGCTCCGTTTTGTGCTTGATGCAAACATGGGGGAGGGGAGGGCTACGCTTCAAAGTGAGGTCTCTTCCTCTATAGTTTTACTTTTGTCATCTGGTCCGTTCGGGTCACAATCAGCTTATAGATGCTCTCCCTGCTGCCGTCATCCCTGATGCAATCCCTTCTGTTCACTCTGACCTTGGAGCTTTGACTTTATTCAGTGTGATGATGGAGGAGGTAGAGAAATAGCAGGCCTTAGCTCAAGGTATGTAGGCAGTCATATGTTCCCCATTCCAACCCCCGTCACATTCACCTCCGCATCACTCACTCATTCGGAACGGACTCAATCCCCATTTAATTTCCCAATCTTGTGAAAAACATGGCGGGCTGGGAATAAGTTTCCAATTAGGAGCCTTTTAATTATGCCCTCGATATAGTTTACAATTCCCATAGAAACTATAGAAAAGCCCAGTGATAAAGTCGGTATGAAAATGCTGTAGGAGAGTCAGTGAGAATTTTGCAAGTGCTGGTTTCAGAGTGGATTTTCCTCCAGCTCAAAACCCAGGATTTCCATACAACAAATACACGGACGAACCCCAAGGTAAACTGGACTTGAGGTCAACCATAGGTTGAGTTCCAACGGGCCGGAAGTGATTACGGGTGAACCGAAAAAGCGTTCCGCCTACACTCTTAAATATCCAAACTCCTCTCACGGCCCCACTGGCTGGGACAAAAGATTAAGGAGTTATTGCTCACTTATTAAGAGTCATAATGAACCTTACCTTGATAGTCTTGCCGCTTCCGTTCGACATCTGGGAGGAATTTTGCTGGTCCGTTGCCGAGGTCTTGCTCAAGATTTCTCCTGTATCACTGACTTATCACACTCGCCCTCTCTCTCACTCGGACGGCTATGGCCCGGCGAACCGGAACAATTTTTTCAAATCAGAGAAATAACAAGTCCGTTGAAGAAAAAGGCGAGGAGTTTGCCCGTAACACTAAATACTCGAACGGCAGCGGAACATTCCCTCCGCAGTCTCCTCACAGTACATAATCATAGAAGGAGATGAGATGGACTTGAGTGATACTCCACCACATCTCATTTGACTCCATGAGGCACTCAACGTAGGTGCAACGTAACGTATAATACCTAAAAACAGTAAAAAAAAATACCATTTATTCCTACCTTATCAACGCAACCATATCCTCAGTCGCTCACACATGCAGGGATAGAGAGACACGTATAGTAGGAGCACTATCACCAGAAAATTCCATGATGATTGGCGAGTAATACATACATATATATATACGCCTTGTTTAACCTCAACCAGGTCCCATTAAAAGACACGCTGAATAGTTTACCCCGTTCTGTGCAAGTGGCGGCGGTCAAGCTATGTGTCTGTGAGTGGCGCAGGAGTATATAGGAAACGGAACTTGTACTGATTCGATTCTTGAATTAATTGAGCAAGTTAATCATGAAGAATCCGGCTTGGTCCCTCATAACAAATCCAGTCCTCCTGGGATGTTAAACTGTGTTTAGTAAGTAAGTAGGAAGCTGAACTCACATTGTCACCGGACTCTTTACCCCTCTGCCTGCATACACGCACACACACACACACATAATACACTTTGTACTCCGCACTAATGTGTCTCCACCGTATCTGTCGCTCTCCTACAAACTCCTGAACGCAGAGTAATGAATGCTTCTGTCCAAGTTGACAAAAAAGTTATTATACTGCCTCTGTACTAATCCGATACACGCCAAGAGGTTCATCAACATCTTGTTCTTAACGTCGCCGTTTTCTTCCAAACTTCCTTCGAGTCGAGAGGTTTGTGACACACACACACACACACACATACACACAAACTCCGTGTCCTTTTTACATTTACCACAGTGTTAAATACTGCTAACACTCTATTACACCGCCTATACACAACCTGCGAACACACACACTAATGTGCACATACACACACACACTCTGTAGCTACGGGGAAAATTCACAGACAAAAATGTCATTGGTGGCCTGATGCAGATTATTCTTGTACATTGACTACAATGACGGACTTGAAAATCCCCATTAGATTTCCCGATCATGTTGGAATAGAGTGGAATTAAATCCACTTCACGGCACTACGTAGCACCGTGAACCACATGGAAACATTATAGAGAGCCAGCTTGACTTGTGCGGAGCGACAGGACGAGACAATTATTACCACTACTGCAATCGTAACGTCGGCCTCCGCGCACTTTCCGTTTTACGAAAAGGACTGGTTGGCGCAGTCCCTCGGATATTTGTGTGACTGCGGGAAACGGAGCATTATAGGAACAATAGGAGGACGTTTAGTATTTAATGGGTATTCACATGAAATTCTGTACATTAATAGGCCCTTGCCACGGTCATAATGGGAGGCAGCAGCAGCCGCCTCCATCCACTCCGAGCCCATTTATCACTAACAGTTATGATCAACAAAAGCGACAATTTTCCTCCCGTAGCATTCGATCGAGAATCCGACGTGCGCAAAGAGTTTGTCTAATCTCTTCCCCACCCAGCTCTTGTTCCCCTCTATCTCTCTGTCTGTCTCCGTCAAGTTATTATTGTTGTTACAAGTGGAAAATCAAACAGAAAGATTTTTACCATGTAACAATTTGCTTGGAAGGTGACAAAAACTATGCCCTGACAGTCACCCTCGCTTGCCCTTTTTCGCGTCTTCCTCCTCCTCATCTGTCCCCTACCCTACCCACTTCTCATATCTGAGAGTAAACATGAGATGAGCTGCAGGAGTATAAGTTTAAGTAGGGTTGCCATCATCACTGGTGATGATGATGTTGGGTATGATGATGACAGAAATGACATTGAAGGCTCTTAGAAATGCTCAATAAAAATATATTTTCCTCCTCATAATCATAATGATAGTAATAATAGCCTCTGTCTCTACGAGGAGTAAATCCTGCTGAAGGAACTTGCGTAATGTACACTTGAGGAGCCAGGGATGAGTGTGCAGAGCAAAAAAAACATGGCTACACATATATTTATAGCAATAATGTGGTGCAATAGTGCGAGGGCCTCCACCACACTCCTATGAGAGACTCGTACATTCTGAATGTGCAACGTTTTGTCCGTCGGAGTAAAAGGAAAAGATTGCATGATGAATGGAAATAGGATTTTTTCATGAATCCATAATGAAATAATGATCATATATTATTATTTATATCTACATGTATGTACCCTCTCCTAATTACTCCGAGATAAGTGCACATACATATGAATCCCGAACAAATTTGTTACAATGGAGCATGTACGTGTTGTATGCCTGCGCCTGTGTGTCTGTGCTATGCATGCGACTCGTACAAGAGAATTATCCTCATAGACCTCAAGTAACACGGAGACAATTGCAAACTTATTCTCCCCATCACTTGAGAAGTTTTTTTTCGCAATTCCGATGGGAATGCTCTTAATTTCCTTTATCGCTTATCGTCGCATCCCTTCACGGCCTGACTCCGGGGTTATGTGTGTGTGGAAATGAGCGATATCGATCATACATGAGACAGAAACACTTTGCCGTAACAGGTCTAACTTGGGACCTGGAGGAAAGTGATGGAGCGGTGATGAGGGTCACAATCATATGCGATTCCATATGCTGTGAGTGTCTATACACGAGTACGAGGTTATGAGTTTGTTTATATTATGTGTTTGGATGCGTGTGTGCGTCTACGTGTGTGTGTGTGTGTGTGTGTGTGTGTGTGTAGTAGTAGTAGTAGTAGTAGTAGATTTGTGCAGTTTTTGATATGACGTTTGGCCACGGAATGGATAATTTGCAATGGAAATATCTTCATTGGAAAGAGATAAGTGTGCAAGCTACATTACAGGCAGAGCCTCTGCTACTCCTGCACAAGGGTGCGGAATAAGGCCACCGAATATGATTTTCCAAACCCCACGCTCTTCTACTTACAATAATGCAGTTGTATAAAGAAACTACACATACAAGTCTTATTAGTGGTAAATGAAGCCTTAAGTGCTCTACCCCTGGTGTATATACAGAGTGTTTTGTCACTCTTGGTGCAACTACTAACCGATTACTTTTTTTCCACTCGCACTAACAAATGCATATACAGAGGCACTGGGCGCCTCTTATTAATGGAACTTCTGGTGGAGGTAAGAGAAGAGGATTGTTAATATTCTTTTCAATATATTTTACTCACTCTCTCAGTCCATGCCATTATTTGAAAGAAATGGAAATGAGGAGAGTTATGGGTTATGGGTATATATTACTCTATGCATGGTCGGAGGCGGGGACGCTGTGCGGTGATGGTTAAAAATTGTGCAGCATATGACTTTATTGTTATGATTATGGAAATTGACGTTCACATTCTCACCTTCCAGCTCTTCCAATGTGTACACATTTGAACTTGTGCTGTAGAAATTATGTTGGCAAGGGTGTCTGGTTTCCAGGAATTGAAATAATTTACTCACTCACTAATGGAGTTTTGCGACCACACAAGCATGTACACCCGTGGGCGCTTATAAAACACACGTTCCACACTGTGAGATGAGCCGCGTAGCGGAACAAGGACGGGCGTTACGCTGCACATCCGCGAGTTTATGCCATTGCACACTTCTGTTAATCCCCTTTAATTGTTACCATTTGATCAGTAGTTGGACCACACAGAGCAGGGTTTACTTCGCAGGTGGTGAGATTTCCACTTTATTGAGTTTCACACTTGACATGAATGACAACCGGGTTGAACTGAGGGGATTGTTTCACTGAAAGAAACTCGAATGGTAAATATGTGAGATTTTCAAAAGGGAGGGAGGACAGGCTGAAAAGTTTGGGCGGGCGGGGTGGTTGATGTGGTTGTTTTCGCTGAGTTTAGGATGAGACCCGCGCTGACTGTCCAAAACTTGGGAACTCTCGACTGGCTGAGAGAGAGAGAGTGAGATGTGAAGACGGGTAGGATTCCCTCACGTAGCTCTGCCGTGCTTACACTGGGTGAAAAAGGAGGGAAGCTCTGCGGGACATGCTAAACTCCGTCTGGAGGGATTTTGAACTGTAGGAAAATCTTCCGGGAAAATCGATATTCCCGTCCTGAATTTTGCACAAGCGCTCACTCTGAGTATGGGGGAGAGCAAGAGTGCGGGCTTACATGGTTCAATATGTGTGCTGTGTGAAGATAATAAGGGAAGACGGCAGCACTTTCTGCTGCCGCACTCAAACTTCACTCGCCTGTACTACTGGCTGGACAAACTGGGACTCAGTTCTGGGATACCCTGTGCATGAGAGACGGGGCTGTATACACATGGAGAGGCCGAGCACACTGCCGGCTGTACAAAAATCTCTCCCCACTCACTCCAGCGATATGAATAGTTGGTGAAGGGAGGTGCGGAGATGATAGCAGGTTATTCTGTGGCGGATTTCCAAAGGGGGCGGAAGGGGTTTATTGTAATTAGTACACATTTCACCATGGCTATAAGTACCCGCGGTTGTTGTCAGAGTGCTCAGAGGGTCATGTCCATGCTTCCGTGTTAGCCCTTGCCCGCCAATGATTTAGTTTGGTGAGTTTATAGTTAGGGAATTTGTGACAACAACATGTGTGCAGGTTTTTAATGTAAATCTGACGAGAGTCCATGCACCAGGAGAGCACCCACTACTGTATTTATAACACAGGACGAGGAGGTCAACGCCTAAATGGGGAGCGGAACTGAACCATGTCATGGAGTGTATGAATCGTTTGTACTCCTAATGGCGGTGGCGGGTCTGCCACAGTACACGGAGAACAGTGGCCGAATCCTACAACACGGCTATATGGGTGATGCGAACTAGCCGACAGCTCAGGTAAAACTGCCAAGTCGCTGCAATACCGAGGAAAAACATGTAAAAACACCTGCTCCTGCTCCACGCCAAACTCAAACATTATATATATATAATATAATTGTGAGAGCAGGTGAATTGTGAAGGATACGCTTCGTGATTCTGCATACGCGTACATATACAGCCTCAATGCATATAAACCCTTATAAATTGGACAAACTAACGTGCCGCGCATTACGCTATC
>WJFA01000766.1:0-29799 GCA_009870155.1 Pseudobourletiella spinata
TTGTCATGCAGTGCATAAGATTCAAATGAGCTTTATTCAATTCCAGGTATCCGCTCTTTTCAGTCAAAATTGCCTTTACAGTAGTTTACAAAAAGAAATGCACACCTAGCAGCTCGTATAAATGAAATTCATTATAAAAAAGTACAATTTACAACACTAACTACGTCGAATAGCTTTGTGGGCCAATAGGAGACGTGAAACCTGAACATTAAATCAGGTCTTTCAGCTGAGACCTGAAAAAGAAGGTCCCGTAACCACAGGGACCTGGACCTTAAATTGAAAAAGTCTTTTTTTGCGGACCTGGACCTCCTTTTTCGGGACCTGACCTGGACCTGGACCTGAAAGACCTGACCTGATCTCATCCCCTAGGCTGTAACATGGGTCCTTTGATCATGCTGAAAACTAGGGAAACACATTATGCAGTGCACATTATCCACTGGGACAATCGTTGTTGAATCTGTCCTCCGGTTGGCCCAGGAGCTTA
This sequence comes from Pseudobourletiella spinata, assembly GCA_009870155.1. NCBI lineage: Eukaryota > Metazoa > Arthropoda > Collembola > Symphypleona > Bourletiellidae > Pseudobourletiella > Pseudobourletiella spinata. The sequence continues at coordinate 485 of WJFA01000766.1, forward strand.
GTTGCTCACGGCGACGGAGTCGCCACACAATAATTACACAGAATTTGAGGACGAATCGGTCAGTGGAGGAGGAGTGCACCTATGAACTGTCAGGAACAAATGATTAATTAAACCCACTTACCATCCACATGGAATAATGCATGCCTAACTCGTTCCGAGTAAAATTAGAACGAACTGACAGAATAATCTATTATTATTCTTGTCGACCGAAAACCCACCTCTCCAAGTCGTCGTTCGGCCGGTCCTCATCAGTCTATTGAGGACCAACTGATTGTGAGCACACAGAGACCTTTAATTGGAACTGGACCACTCCAGTCGAACTCCAATCTATTTGCCCAGCTCTCCTTTGATGGACAAGGGCCATTTAGCTTTTAGGACGCGTTGGAGAAGCCGTAGAGGAGAAATAGGACTACATCCACTATTTACTGAGTATGCAGTTTGGGTTATTCTTATAGTCCCCCTTCTAACTCCAGTTGTTCATTTTCCTCCTCACCGGGACATTAATGTATAGGGTGAGCTGCAGGATGCCTTAGTTATACCTTGTGGGCAAAAATAGGTGAATAATAATAAAATAAGCGAAAGTGGAGGCATGATAGTGCAACTACTCTGTCGAGGAATTTCACCACTACCTGATCAATTCATCATAAGTTATTAAACGCCTCTCTAGTTTCCACAACCACTTTTTTTCGTCAAACCCCTCCCCAACACTACCAGCGCTCCGATGGCAGGCTAAAGTGGAACAAAAAGTGAGATATACGTAACCTATGTAATCGGAAAAAGTTCCATTACGGCGCTGTCTCGACTTCAACGCCCGTGGATTTGAGACGGTACCGCAGTGAAAGCCTTGGTTGCCAACGGAGTAAATTCACGCATAATCCTCATTCCCAGTCATGAGGGTGTCACCTTTTTATCCAACCCGCACAAAAAATGAATCTATGCACACGGTCGGTGGGAAGATGATTACTATTGAGAACCAGACCAGAATTAAATCAGTTCTCTTCCATACTTCCCTAGTACTCGATGGGGGTTCATCGAGATCTCATATTGCTCTTGGTGGATTTCAGAGTAAATTGTTAGCTGAGATAATGACAACAGAGGGTGATGGGATGTGGGACGGATGTGGGTGTAGTGTGTAGAAAATTACGGGGGAACTTCCTATGCGCATGATGAATACGTGATAGGGAGCGAGCATGCAAGTGTGAATGAGGGGGAGCCAGTGCAGAAGGGTCCGTAGATCCCGAATCTCCATCATTTATGTGCATATGCGCACACACGGCTCATCTCCCTACGGAGCAACCAACTCAATCAGCCTGAATTATCGGGGCGAAGAAGCATTAAGAAGTGCAGACTCTTTTATATACGGAGGGGACCGCTATGCAACGGAAACCTTGAATTTTGTACGCTATTGTGAATCTGACCGGGCTAACATCATCGTTTCCTTGTTGTCCCCGTACGCAGGGACTCAGGGGCTCACAGTATGCAGCTGCACGTTCCAACCGATGAGGTGCACGTCTCATCTCATGCTGGAGAGAAACCGATAATATTTTCACCCTCCTCCTATGTTTCTCCCTCGCTCCCCATCGCTACTGCTATCGCTACGACCAACATTATCAGAACTTACCATGTAGCCTAATGGACCCCATGTATGTACGTTATGTATTTAACGCAATGTATACGGAAACTCGTTTACTTATATACCTACACATATATTTAGCGATAAAACAAAGACAATATAACTGGGCTAAAGTGCACACGAACTCACTCAATGTCGGGATAGTAATTGAACGTACTGGATGTCCTATAGTTTTCTACCCATTATAAAACTTACTGGATGCGTACATATGTGGCGTAACGGGTGGGCGGTAGAGAGCCACTAAAACTCGAGCTGCTGAGTTGTTCGTTCATGTGTGCGTATGGTTGGATTTATATGCACATAGTGAAACAATGACCTGTGTGGATTGGATGCTTGGTGAGGCGAATAGGTTCGAACGCCATAACATATCTGCTCCGTGCAGGACCAAGTTAAAATGCATGAGGGTCTTGAATAGCCCATTTAGTCACGACTTTACCATTTCGACCATAAACTGCACGGAATGAGGAGCATTTTTTATGAAAATCGCCATACCCATGTAGAAATATAATGCAAATTGAAGCCTTTTCTCGGGATGATTCACACCCACGCGCCTGTGTTCCTTTAGGGTGCGTAAGAGGGAGAAAAGAAGAGGACATTGGGAGACAGTACACTCAGGCGGGAGGAGCGGCCATGTGCCATTTCTCTCACTTGGAATTCCCTTCATTTAGAATCCTATTAACTCCGCTCCAACTTTTCCTCCATTGACATATAATAGCGAATACTACAACTGCTCTGGAAGGATACGACTTAAGCATATCATTACTCAGGCGGAACTCATAGTGGAAAAGAGATGTATGGGAGGATGTAGGGGATTCAAACGGCACGGGCTTCCACTACTGCTGTCTCTGCCACATCCATTAATTGGGCCACGGGTATTGAGCAAGGTAGTTAAAGTTTGATTTAATTACTCCAAAGAACCGCATGCACGGCTGTAATGAGTCTGCAGACCAGGTCTTAGCCCTTCCTACGAATAAATTCTGGACTAATTGGTCCTCCGAATTACCCTTCGTGAAATGTTAAATATTCTTAGTTCTAACTCATGGTTCTTATTTGCACTCCTTCTTCACTCGGATCGTTAGGTGCACGCCGCACGTCCTCTTTTAGTAGCTCGCGGTCCGATAATATACGGTCCTTTGGAATTTTGGAATAAAGAGTAGCTTTGCGTGATTTACATGCTGCTGGATGGATATAGAGTGCCTGGCCTCCAAGTCCTCCATACTGTCGAGATCCACCCCAAGTTTTTGAATGGACATTGGGAGGACTCCTCTTGGCGTAAAAACATTACTAATGTGTACCTAGTATAATTGTCCGGAGAAAGCCTTGGCTGTGTGGTTACCTTATGCTAACACTCCTAGCCGCTCATTCTCATAGCAACGTTAATACTATGAATTCACGATTGTCGGATAAAGTTTCGTCCCCCGCCTGACAAAATCGGATTGATGGGCATGCTATAGATAGGCTTCCATATAACTTAGGATAAATCTCCGTTGTCACCAATACTGGACACAACCAACCTATCAAGTATGAAAATTTCTTCTGACAGTCAGTATACATCTTGGGACGGGCAATGTGCCTCATACATAACGGGAGGGAAGTCCTAAGCTGCTGGACAGACACATGATTGATGACAGACAGACACATGAAATGATTCGTAGTCTACAAATCGTTGAGTTGATCTCCCGTGCTTACATCCTCGCTAAAATTAACGCTAAATAAACGAATGAAATTATCACTGAGGCCGAGGTGAGGTGCCTTATCTATGCCCAGGAATATAGAAATTTTTCAGCAACAGCATCTAGTTGTCTAGTGCGTTGCGATCTGCCATTCTTATTTCTGGGGGATGAAGAGAATAGTAATACCCTCAGATCCACACATATGCGATTAATTCTTAAATAAAGACGACGCCGGGGAGCTATGATTCCTATGTTTACACGTGAATCGCCTGAATAAACTATTTGAGAGGCATACCACACATGAAAGACACTTGATCAACTATTTTAGATTCCAGGTTTTCTTACCAGTGGGCCTGGCTCAAGCACTTTTTCACGGAACCAACTCCATTCAATTTCTTCACAAGTTCACCGCTCAATCATATCATGGAGAATATTAATGTAACCACTGATGAGGCTTTGAAAAATCACACTCGGAAAATACAAATAAGAAATAGTAGTCAAATACTATATTCCGTAGATTGCTTCTCACTGGCATTTCAGGTGTTCCATGACCTTCATGAGAAATATTTGACAAAACAAGTAAACTAAATGGGTTCTAAGGTTGCGAAATGTTGAAAAGTCATCAGAGCACCATGAACGTATTCAATTTGAAAAATTTCAAGCGAACTTGATAAAACTTTGTTATTTTATGATGGTAATGGTTCAGACTGGAAATCGTTATAGTTTTACCAGAAACATACATTTCTTGCCGTTATTTTGCGGGAGAAAATATGTGATGAAAAATGAGTATTCCATTATCCGGAACCCGGATCAACATTTTACAATTCGTAATCCAAATCCCATTTTAGGCACAATGTAATTCGTAATTCAAATTTTTATGAAAGATAATCCTAATCCATTGCTAATCGAACAATTCGAAATAAAATTCATAATCTTTAAACCAAAATTTTGTTGCATTCCACATCAATGGCTGGTACTCTGAGGCATAGTTACACAGAAAATCTCGTGCTGGCTTTATTCTTGGTGTGGAAAGTATGGGTACAAAATGAACTATGGTTAAGGACTTAGATGTGAATATTTACGTTGAGACGAAATTTGGATCTAGTCACCACTGAATGGAGATAATAGGGGGTTAAATATTTGTGATATTTATCTTAAGTTTCCAATGGTTTGTAGAAATGCTGATCCATCAAGCATTTACGGAATTGACAACTGAATCCGTCATTTATTATTAAGCATGCACTTTTCTCCCTCACGGGTGAGCCAATGAATGATGGATCCGCCGCCAGTCATTCTCATTCAGCTGAAATACAGTGTGAAGGAACTCACTGCAACCACCTTCTTCAATGCTGACCGAAGGAGATTGCCGTTTCCACATGGAGGAGTTCCTAACAATATGATGAAACCCAACTTTCCCATGCATGCTCCGCCTAATATGGGATGGAAGCGTGCAGAGCAAATTTTTTACGTGATGCTAAAAAACGCGTGATATGTCCACATCAAGGAAATTATGACCCCGTCTCTGTTTCTTGTATGGCACACAATGCCTTGAAGGCTCAGACAAGGACGACCAGGAGAAGAGAAAGTCAAGTTCCAACAAAGTTCCGTCTTGGACCATTTACTACGTGCCTGGATATGGGCATGCATGTGTGTGTTCGAAGCAAATCCTGACGAAATTGTATTAATATTTTGCGTGTCGTTTGACCGTAATGTGTAAAAGTCAGTGGTGGGGAGAAAAGCAGAATAGGAAGGCTTTTCCCCTGATTGTATACTACACGTAATGTGTATGGTCATGTGTAGTTGTGTGGTGTGTGTGTGTAAATGATCGTGGTAGTGTGTTTAGGTGGATATAGGTGAAATGTCGTCCGTACAGCGGGATTTCCTCCATTATTTTCTTCATCAGCTTAACTGCTTCTATCTTTCCCCGTCTGAGGAGCTCACTTTAAAAAGTTGGTTGGCTGCGGGAAAATGCCTTTGCGTGGCTCATAACGTTGCCTCAATAATTTAATTCACCTTTTGGGTCACTCACCCTCTTTCCTTCTCTCTCTACTTTGTCAGCCCCGCAAATGGAATAGTTATGTACTGTGAAAAGGGGGAAAGAATACATGAACATATTTGGAAGCATATATTAGTGCGGATGGTCTACATATACAAAAGCAGACTCACATACACATACAAAGTACATGACTATGGTAGTTAACGGTAATGGGAGGCTGGTCGCTAGTAGTGGGTTTCGCTAGTAGTGGTTTTGGTGGAAAAAAGATGGAGATGATGTTCCATTTACCATTATTGTTAAAGTCCATCTTGGATCAATTCCGGAAGGAAGGCATTTCACTAAAAACTCCCTTGTACGTTCGCTCACACCCACACATACACATGCACACTCTATGCTCTTGGTTATGAAAGTTCTGCAGAGGGCTTTTCGGAGGAAGATAAAAGCAGAAAGCTAATGGAGTGAGTGTGAACGACTGAAGAGAGCTGGTATGCCAGTGGAAGGCTATGTATATGCATGTACAACTAGAAGGATATCCAGGAGGGAGACAGAGCGAGGGAAAGGAGGAGTAGGAGGAGGGGAGTTTATTTTAACGAGTTAAAATTCCTCAGAAAATGAGCTTATACCACAACTCGTATGTAAGAGCACATTATAGCGGAGGGCATATGTTATATGGTTATGGGATAGTGTGAGCAAATATGCAAAGAAATGGTTTTTTCATCCCCTACGTTTCAAAAACACACACGCTGTGAGGATAACGAATGATCTCCTTGTCCTATTCGGGAGAAATTTATACGGAAAACAGGCAATTCAGCCATGACATTACCAACACGCCTCCCCGTAATACTCACATGCACTCTCGCGCACACGTAGGACTGCAAAGCTTAAAGGTGACGACGACAAGGTGTTGCTTGATTATAGGAAACTTATGTGACTTTCAGCTTAATTTCCTCCTGATATCCACCTCCATGGATAGCAGCTATCTGACTGAAATCATCGCGTGAAATTAAGATTTGTTGTACTATCTGATTGTTCCCCCTTTCTAACAATCGAAAGCAGTAAGGAAGATAATCCTCGTTGCCGTTTGATTCCTATCTTGGTGGAGAAATTGTGACAATATAGTGATGTAAGACCTATGGGTGTGAACCCATTGATAAAGTGATGCAAGATCAAGGAGTAGAATCTGATGTGTCTGAAACTGCTTCATATTTAGTAAGTGTAAGGGTACACTGTGAATGAGCAAGTGTGCTGTATGTAGAAAGAGGAAAGAAGGGGAAAGTTGGGAGTGGATCAGAGGATTCCTGTCAGGAGTATTACTTCGTTCTGCACGACACAATATAGACAGCGTTAGACAGGTTAAAGGGCAGCCTTGGAAAAGTGTTGTTTGGACCTAACTGCCCCTGGCTGAGAAGGGCAATGGGGAGACTATGAGGTGGTTAATTGGTTCATGCGCTCGCCTACAGGCGATTGTGCAGACCTTATACGACTCCCCGCTCTTCCTCACCCCCTCAGTGTACAGCAGCCTATGTCTCTGAGAGTTTTCTGAGGAAGGGTGTATGTGAAAGGCCGCGGAGCCGTCTCAAGATCAATCAATTACAAGGCCAGTTTCTTTGGCAATCTGTCTTTCTTTTCGACTAATGCCCCGACGAGTGCGGCGGACATGGATACATGTCCGGGGCTTTTGTGAAAGACTTCCGTCGGTGAAGCAAGCAGTACATCAACCCGAGAATAGATTCCGTGATGACATTAGAAGTGTGGAATCCCTATGTTCTCCTTGGTCCCATATGCATACAAAGTATCCGTCTTTGGACGAATGTTCATACACGCACACACACACACATATCAGCGGATCGGGATAATGGTTCGATCATAATTGTGTGACTATCATGCAGAATTATATAATAACAATAGATACAGTGGGCTGAGGCGTTTTTGCATATAATCCTTCCCGCTTTTGCTCACATTCACGCTGCAATGGCAACGCAATGGCACAGATTAGCCCATTAGGCCTTATCAAGCTCGGCCAGGCATGCTCTTTATATCTAACTGGAGCGGGAGATAAGCAGGAGGGAGAACGGGCGAAGGGCCCCTTTGTGATCGCACAAGTTGGAGGTGCTCATGCGAAGCTGACTGTGACGCGACGTAATTATTATTTGCAGACTAGGCAGAAACACTTTCGTCTCTCTCTCTCACTCCTCTTTCTCTCCCTCTTAGCACTACCCATGCATAATATACACAGAAATACTTGCACATTATGTACATACCCTATCCCACCTCTACATGGAGTGGGACAGACTGGTCCGACTTGGCAACTCTTAGCACTTTTTACCGTTTATAGCTTAGTCAACTTTACTTGTTATTGTTGATGCGACTCAAAATTTCACATTCAAGCCCCATTCTACTCTCCTCGTCTTGCTTGTCTTCTTCTATCTCCTTCGAACAGAGAGCCTTTCTCCCACGTGTTGGGAACTATAGGATCTTCCATCAGCCTATCCATATGACGTCCTCGCCTTGGCAATGTTGAGCGTCCAGGCCGAAGGGAACAAAGGTCTCTATTCTTTGAGAGACAAAGTCTCACATTAGTTGCTTACCTTTTCACAGAGGGAAATCCTTGGGTTTATATGGAAAGTTTGGTGGGGCCCATCCTCCACCATGGTGTAACTTTCACTATTTCATTACAGGATTTTTCTTTCCATTTCCTGGAAATGGCAAAAATTCAACTTGGGAGTCGCAAATCAGCCATTCACGTCTCCCCCTCCCGCATGAATTCCCATTGGTTTTAGGGTGGTGGCGGTGAAGAAAGAGGACTGAGATTTTTGTACCCCCATTACGACCCACTCGTATTCACAAAACGAATCGAGTAGAAGAGGTACAGGATAGGCAATGCTTTGTGTATGTGTGCGTGTGGGTGTGTGTGTGAAAACAATTCTACCACGGTGCGACCCTATGCTCTGCCATTCGGACTGAGCCCAATACGTCGCGTAATGGTAGCCAGGAGTAGGAGTTTCGTTTGTCGGCTTGCATGCCTGGCCGGTGCACCATCACCATCAGGTTCCTCTACATAATTCTTGGCTCTGTCATCCGACATAGGATCCCCTTTCTCCCTAATGCCTCTACACTCTGTGGTATGACTCCACTCCTTCTTTCTCCTGGAAATTACATCGTTCTCTTCAAGAATTATTACATTGCCCTATCTGTATCGGAAAGTTACATTACCCGCCGGTTGCCTCTGGAAATCTCTCTATTTCAATACATGGAAAAGCTTAAAAAACCTCAAACGGATATTTTAAAGGGGGAGGCGTCCATATAATACTTTTATTGGCTTGTCCTGTTCATACGTCCCCATTACCATCAGGATTTGTGTGAACTACGGATGGCTAAGATGAGAGGCGATAGGAGGGCTAAATATGTCCGGATTTCTCCGCTCCATATACTATCGTTGTCGCATCAGGAGTGCGCATGGGCTCATGTCCATATCCTCTTGAAGGATATATACTCTGGGACAGGGACATGTGTTAGGCAGGAGCCGATTCCTGTATTCAGAGAGGAATCCAGATAAATGGCCGTGTTTAAAACAGCACGACAGGGCTACCACATGGGATGTTGGATGAGTCTGGAAGTGAGAGCCGGTATAGTGCATATTCCCAGGTTTAAATCAAAATAAAAAGGCCTTCATGGATACGTTAAGCAATGTGACTCCAAAATGTAAGTGCCATAACACGTTCTGCACGCCCTCCATTTCTAGCTCGCAGGTGACCATCGTCGGCCTTCGTGGGGGCGGCCTCCGCGGGGCCAAAGAGTCGGGAGCTTTGGCATGTGAAGTGAGTATTCCTGTCAATGTTTCTATACTCTCTACGCAGCTCCGCATACATCCATGCATATGGCCAACATTCCAGGAGTCCAAGCCGTGGCGGCGCCGAACAGTCCTGGCTCTGGGAAGATGAAAGGGAAAGCAGCTTGGGCGCGGAGGGAAGTGCATGAATGAATAAACTGGAAGACTCAAAGAATAAAATGAGAATGGTGAGCAGAGAGGTGTGAGGAAAGAGTTGGGAGGGGAAAAATCGATGTTGATGGGCAGCTCAGAGCTTTCCTAATGCGTTTGATCGCCCGGGCACCTTACACGGAAATATACTTAGCAGCGATGCAATGGAACATGGGTGATCTCCATCTATTCATACGCTTTTGTAAGAAAATCTCACTTCATTCATCATCCTCTGTCCAGGATATTCTAGCTCTCTCCATGACCCGCGTATAAGAATATATGCAGATGAGAAGCCTGAGTAGCCGCTGAGGCTGTATATGGAGGCACACACAAACACACCTACAAATTCAAGCGCTTGCACAAACACATTTAGAGCTCTACAATCTACATAATTGCTCTCTGGCCCGCCTAGCTCATAGGGGTACCTTCTCAGAAAACAAAGTGGTGGCGATCCATCCATACCTAAGGAAATGATGGGTCACATATTTCCTATTAATGTCTAGATATTTCTCGATTTGTTGCATCTTTGCAGTGAAAAAAAAACTGTTTCACCGTCCTCTTCTTGATTGGGGGAAAAGGGAGCAAGAAACTGGAGCACATTGTTTGGTTCTTGGGTCCACCCTGGTTCGTTACCCTCATACCAAAATGACGACTGTACCACTCTGCTAGGAACTGACTTTTTTTATAGGAAGCAAGACGGAAACGGTACTGATGATAGTGGTTAGTTGTGATAGCAGAGCGAAAGTGACAGGGACGGCGGCAATTCTGAGCATGGTTGCCTACAGGCAGACCAAATACTCCGAGGTATAGTCAGTCAGCACAGCGGAGAGGATAGAGTCGGGATGGGGAAGTAAAGGCAGACTATGGAAAATGAAAAGCTGGCTATAGAGAGGGAAATGGAGCCGGAGAAACTGTGGAGAGAAAAGGGCAAGGAGATTGAATTGGTGTGCAGGACTGTGTGTATTTAAATGTGTTCAGTATAATGGTCTTAGCAGAGGTTCGCGGCCCAATCCAAATGCATTATGCGGAGGAAATGGTGTGTAAGATAAAAATGAATGCTGTCGATCGATAGACTGTTGCCTTAGAGTTTGTTCATGTCGACTTCAGGGTGTCACTGACGGCTGAGAGCTATACATACGGAAGATGGACGGTGTGTGTGTGTGTGTGAGGCTGGGTGGGTATTTTTGCTTAGCTTTGTGTACACTACACTCCAGCTCCTCCTCGCCTCTCACATCTATCTATACCACTAATACAGGTCCTCCAACTTCTTCAGTGGCCCACTGTATAGTTGGCTCCTCCACGCACGGGCACATATCTATGGCAATAGTAAAGATGTGATGTTGTAGTTGGTGGTGCGACTATTGTTATATGGAAAATAAGAATGGCAAAGGAGCCAAGGGGATTATTATGGCCTTGGCCAGCACATATTTATGTGTACAGAATTTGGCGATCATGTTTGTGGAAATCAGTGGAGCGCATTTCTTGTCTACTTTCATTTTCCTGTTTCCCAACAGCACCGGTATATTGCACATAAACGCGTAACCAGGTTGCCTCGTACACTAGCTCCTTCAGCCCCCTCGTGGGCACTGCGAAGGTAAGCGTGCACGAAGAATGGGAAGACATTGGAAAAGATAGAGACTATGTAGGGCAGGCTTCCTTCCTGTTTTTCATTCCTGTATCGCATCCTCTGTAAATCTCATGGCAAAACTCTTCGCCGTCACATACGCGGTGCATACTGAGACATGTACGTACAATAGAGTTGTAAAAGTTCGTGTAAGCTACCCCTTTATTTATGGTGAGCCTGCACATGTGGCATGTGCGTATTTATAATGCATACCGTGGAAGATGTACAGCTGAAGTTCGTGCTGCTGACGTGATGGCGCAGCGGCTGTGGAATTGAAACGAGCCTGGGGGGAATAATGCATGATTGTAAGAGTATGATGATGACGATGATGATAATAATAAAAGGTAATAATCGACTCCATGTTTGGCTTTCAGTCGGGCCATTCTGTCAAACCTGGACATCCTGCCCGAGACACCATGGGCCTCGTTGATGAGGAACGACTTTTGGGGGAGTCCTTTGACCCACTCAGGCTCTCACAAGTCATTTCGTCCACTAACAACGCTTAGCTTTAGGCTCAACTACTATTTTTCTGGTTTCAATCCCTGGTCTTATCACGTGACCAATGTAGTCCTCCACACACTCACCACTTGGTTGTTCGTCCTCGTGGCTCGCATTGTTTTCCGTGCCAGTACGACGGGGCACAGCAGCAGCAGTAGTACGAGGAGTCGGAGAATGGCCGTAATGATCTCCTCCCTTCTCTTCGCCTGTCATCCCATCCATACGGAGGCCGTGACGGGGGTGGTGGGTCGGGCTGAGGTGGGCTCCACTGGCTTCTCATTAGCTGCCTTCCTCGCCTATGTCAATCATGTCAAGTACCGGGACAAGCAGCAGCAGCAACAACAACAACAACATCGTCAGTGCCACCATCATGAGCAACCCTGCATTCACAATCGATGTACGAGCCTTGCGAGTCAGAAGAAGTTCAACTGTAGAAATAACAATGGAAGGCACGACCACCATCATAGCTCCGCCGCGACAACTCATTCTCCAGGACCATTGCATCATCACAAGATTTATTTTGTCAGTTTCATCTATCTCACCATCTCCATCATTCTAGCCGGCGCTGCCATGTTTAGCAAGGAACAGGGGATCACAATACTCCTCGTCTGTGCGACGTACGACCTCATACGTTCCATCATAAGAATTCGAAAATATCAGGTGAGTGAGAGCACATCCTCCTTAGACCATTTGTGAAGTCAAGCGGACGGATTTGCATATACTATTTTCCCATGGAACAGCAGTGAATTTCCCACCATCAGCTTGACTTGGTGAACATGTGTGGAAGAAATAGTGGTATGCTGGTAAGGTGTACATACAAGGGAGCAACATACATTACCATTGTAAAATATTTAAATTTTTCACATTATTTTCGTAGAGAGCCCGCAGGGAATGTGCGCATTAAGTGCACACATGCCACCCAGTTCCACGCGTACAACTATACAACAATAATACTACGCTTCTTTCCATCATGGCGTCCCTGCTCTGACCATGCAGGCTAAAGTTTCATTTATTTCAACACATACAAACATTTACACATTTGGGACCACAAAACACACTTCTACTACTCACATATTTGACACGGCGATATATCCAGAGTACACCCGGCCACGGTTTGAATACAGAGACGAGGCGAGGCGGCGGAGAAAAATGAATTATTGCTGGCACGTTATATACAATGTGATTTAAATTGAACGGACTACTACCAGTTTATATGAATCCTTGCCCCGCGTTAGGGTTGTATAATTCATGAGCTCCTCTCCAAGTCCACTCGATGGTAATATATTAGAGGACCTTGTTATTATTATACTCCACATATCCCCTGTGCTCCCCCTTGCAAGTGAATGAGAATATACCGTTTGCACACATACTCACATACGCACAAACACATGGAAGATGTCCTCAATCCAGTTGACTTACTCCTCAAGCCCCTACCATAATCTTTGTTTTACTATTATTGTTTACTCAACCTGCACCGTCTCGCCACACAGATTCAGTCAGTTCTTTGTTGGAATGTGTGGAGGAACCAACATGCGGAGCACACATGAGTTTCATGTCCACGCAACGCGGAGTACATAACAATAAAGAGCACTGGGAAAAGCCACGGAAAAGCCATTCCCATCCTTCCCGGTCCCCGACTCACAGCCCTCGAAAAGTATGCATTTTTGGAAGACCAGTCATGTGCAAGCCCGCGCTCATTCGTGACTACAATATACTGGTAACGGTATTGGTGGTAGTGGAGATACCCGTAGCTCAAATAGCCACAACTCTCAACTGCCACGACCATCATCCATTCACGTACTGCAGGAGGCTAAGCCTACACTGTTAGCTTTTTACAGTTGCACAATACAGGCCTCTTAGCCCGCTAGCCCGTGAATACTACCATGGGCCTCATCCGCAGACATGGTTAACTGGACTAGGGAAGGTAAACAATAACAGCGGCTATTTTTAACAAAATTTCCTCACTTTAAAATGGAGTATACCGGACAAAGGGTTGGATGAATTCTTAGTTTGAAACCTTTTTGAGCCTCAGCGCTGGCTCCACGTCGTGAATTGGTGAATAGAGGACAGAGAATGTTTGTCGACGTCCTCTATGACGCAAGCGCTCTGCTCTGTACATGCACTTCTGCCCCAAACTCCTGGTAATGCTACGCGGATGGCGAGACGGGAACAGCTCTTATGACTTTCTCTCCCTCTTAGCTTCTGTGTGCAACAACGTGTTTCGGTGCCCGTCGCGCTCCTCGCCGTCGTCCTCGTCCTCCTCCTCTTCCACGTCGTCATCATCATCGTCAACTTCATCTCTCTCTCTCTCTCTCTCACTATCGTCTACTTATCGGTATGGTGGAGAAACCAACCCGTGTGCAATTCCAAAGGTCCTTCCCCGTAACCCATTATCGCGGAGCAACAGCCATGAATTTTGTTCACACGTGGCGAGGGGAAATAAAAGTTAAAAGATAGTGAGGCCATAGGTGACGGTGGACTGCTATTTGAAGGAGAAAATGTGTGTTTGTGAGTCTGTTCGTGTGCGTGCATGTACAATGTGTAGATCTATGTTTCAAACTTTTCTAATGGGGATGAAAGGAGTGAGTTTGGAAGCGATAAAATTGAAAGCACCCAGAATACCGGATACAGCAGAAAATGAAGGAAAGACTTTGGAGAATTGTGGTGAGAGGGCCACATAGAAGTTGGATACACTGACTTGATAGGGCAATTAGATGGCATTAGTACCAATGGTTGTTAGCACAAGCTCTCACCAATCGCTTCTTATAATCATTTTTCCCTTCTTCGAACCCTGCTCCTTTGCTCACTCTCTTCCCCCGTCCCTCAGAATCTCCATATTGAAGGAAATAATCTGATTACAAGGTATTCTCCCCGTATACCAAGCTAAATGTCCAAACTTATCGCCCACTATTACGCTAATGTGCTGCTGGGCTCGTAGGAATGATTTGGCGGAGGACATATAACCAGAAACTTTCCATCCGCTCCTCCATCCTTACCCCTCTTCCATCTGACTAGGATGTACAGTGCAAATGCTCAAGTTTCCTTCCACCCACCCCACGCCATTCTGAAACGAGTGCATATGGCTCACCGGGTGGAGACTGGAATGTAGGGACAACTTGGCTCGTATTGTAGGTTAAACTGGGAGAGTTTGACGGTTTCAAATGCTCGCAAAGTGGAAAGGGATTGCAAAGTCGGGTGCTTAGTGAGTAAGATTGTGAGAGAGCCGGATAGTTATGATGGTGGCATATTGGCCGGCAGACCCCTCGAACAGCCTACATAACTTTATTTTTCAACTCTGAGTCCCGAGAGTGCATTTAGGAGGGCTGGGAGGGGTATATACACATTTATTTTTGTCCATATAAAATCTGTACATGATTTCCCTGTCATGAAAAGACCAGGTAGTACATACACACTCGAACAAAGGTAGGAGGATTTGTGCAGATTGTTGGGAACTTTTTGCACTTGCTCGTTCGGTCCCTACACAGGACTGCTGATATTCTATGAGTCCTTTCCTGATGTAGATCTATGAGTAAACTGGAGAGTGGATCAATGATGCAGTGATGTGGGAGTATTTTGAAAATCTATGGGGACTGGAAATGCCATAGTGTAGCAGGGATGCAGTTTACCACTACGAACTCCTTGGACCTTCTATCATTGTGTGAATAGTTTCCTCCGGTTTTCTTCATGTTTCACTGTCATTGGTTTTCATTATGAATCCTGCCATAAAGGACGCTGTATGATGGTGCGGGGTACGGCGATGGAACTTGCATGATCAATCTGCTTGTCGCCATTATGAGCATCCGTATCTCAGGCCACGATGAGGCTGATAATGATAGCGATGGTCAATGGCAGGAACCAAGTCATCTTACTACATCAGTGAATGAACACAGTGTATTCGGCGAAGTTGTAGTAGTAAAGGGAAGAGAATTCTCTAAGGGACCTCTGTACAACACGTACATAATAATATGCACGCTCTTTTACAGAAATGCAGACAGGGCGATGGTGTGTTACAGTGGAGGAGTAGTAGTCGCAGTATTCTGTTTGTAAGAATCCACTGGTGGTGATGTTCTCATAGATCATGGGATCTGCTCAAAAGTTGGGAAACTTCATTTTCGCTGATTCACACTTAATTAAGGCACTTGTCTCCCTGCTCCCAAGCGCCCTTCATCATTATCCCTTTGCTTTTTCATTTCCTTACTTTTCCTCATCTTTTCGCCTCCTATCTCTCTCTATATCTCTCTGTCTCACTCTATCTCCCCCCTCTCCTTCTTCCTTTCTTTTTTGTCTGACTCGGCCGGCCGTATCCTCACTTCAACCAACTCTGCCGATGATGCTATCTAATTAGTCCGTTTACATGAGTCACTTGATCCTTGGATCGTTGATGAAAGACCACGGATCTGCTCTGTGCATCACCTCTCCTCCACGCCTCTCATTTTTCCTTCCTAATTTACCATCCTCTATGCCGGTTCATGATACTGATGATGTAGGGGGAAGAGGAGGAAGTCTACTGATTAAAAGTAAGATATTACGCAGCAGTTGCGATATTTCCCTCCTTTGGAGAAGCATTACGAAAAATAAGCCGGGTTTGCCGAGGGAATGACAAGTAGTACAGGGCAATAAAATGTGGATGAAAATTGAATTTGCTGGTTTGGCGGTCCTCTTTTCGAAAAGGCTCGTTCGTGCCGGAGGGAGAGGAACGATAAGGATACCCTTCGGAGTAACAATAGAAGAAAGTGGCAAGCTACCACCTGCACTGCACTGTCTGGGGCGTCCCAGTTCCATCACTGTAGCGCGCAGGCATCGTTACTCCTGTTTTAACGATCTCCACGCCCTCACTTGCTCACGATGATTAAGTTTGTTTATAATCACGTGTGAGTGGCTCTGAGTTGGTGTGTTTGTGTACGTTGAGAAGCGTGGAAAGATTAACCTTTACGTGACCGTTGAATTTTGCCATGATTCCGCGGGGTTGGGCGCTGACGGTGAGCCGTGACGGAGGTCCAAGTTTTTCTGCTTCCTTCGTGGTCTTTCCACGAGCTGAACTTAGGGCTATAATAATGGGTTTCAGATTTAATTGGTGAGCCGGGCCGGATATCACGAGGCATCGACCATCATGGTTGGTGCTGCTATTACAGGAGTGAACGCCTGTGTTTGTATGTGAGTCGTTCCGTTCGTACACCGTTTTCAGTCGTTTTTTGTAATTTGAGACGGGCTTCGGCTTGTGGCTGCCTAAAACAAAACCGGGTTCGAGGTCGCCCATATGTATCCTGTGGATGAACTGGAGGGTCTAGGAATCGGAGCTTTGAGCCAACTTTCTCTGTCGGCAACCTTTTGGCATCAATGCCGGTGTGCAACTCTATATGCAATCAGGACTAATTGAGTTCGTTCTCTAGCATTTGCTGATTGCATGTGGGAGGAGAAAGAAGAGGAACAGAGAGCGGAAGGGGAATAGCTTGTCATAATGGTGAGCAAGGTGACTCTGGGAAGGGCTATTTTCCCTTCCCTCCCTTCACTCTGAAACCTTATAGAGGGGAAGTTTGACTGAGCCGAGGTAAATTTTTAATGGGTGTCCCATCTGTTAGAAATAATGATTACCCCCATTGTAATTAGGAAAAATAAGAGTGTCAGGTTTCACAGGAGCGAACAGCGAACTACTTTTAATTTGTGCTCGGAGAGAGCGACGCATAAGGAGAAAATCCTTGGAATTCCAGTCTGGGAGAAAACACAATGTGTGGACGTGTGCATTTGTGCCTTTGTTTGTGTGCTATGGGCCCTGATATTCGTGGAAATACGTAATGTGTACTTTCCTTCCCGTTTCCCGTGGAGAGAGCAAAGCATGCAGGAAGGTTGTGAGAGAAATAGACATTGATATTTATGTGTATGTTTAGGTGTGTCTGTGTGGAGTGGAGAGGTGGTTAGAATGGCTTTGACGTGCGCTTGTTATTTCAATTCTCAGTGCCAGTGCTCATGGTTCCGGGTTATACCCTGTTACAACGAGGACGGCATAAGGTCCCACGCAGCTTCGAATCCGGCTCACCCAGAGATGCTGAGCGTAAGTAATGTGCAACCAGTAACGTCGGGTTGCTTCATCCACCATGTCAGGACGTGAACGCACTTACATACACCCCACCCTCTTGCCCTATTTAATGCTCACATAGGGTTCGACCTGGGGCTTCGGTCGCTTGTTCCAATTTTGTGCATGTTCACGTGGAAGGAAAATGGAACGGTGATATTCGTTGTAAATACCGGGAAAAATTCAAATTTGAAATCAGAAGATCCATTTTCCTCCGCAGAAATCAATACCTACACTCATCCTTTATTCATTTAGTCTCGTGGTTTAGGACGGTCGGAAGCAAATGAATTTCGTTTGCGCACTCGTCAATCTACAGTTGAAGGTTGAACCCCCGGGGAGTACCCCAGAATTGTGAACTACGTAGCTACATATGCAGACGCGGGCACACACTGCACACACAAAAACACTTCATCAAGGCGTATAAACAGTTGTCCTAACTGTCAGCATGATTGCATTTCTGTGCCTAGAGTACGTGTGACTAGCTTTTATATAACCGTCATTTGCAGCCCCCATTTATTTCTATTAGAAGGATCATATGCCGTGGGTGGGAGCGTCAGAAATTAGCTATTTTTCGTGTCTCGGAACAAGATCCAGAATTCCGTTGGCGACTTGTTTGTTCTGCACATGCTCAAATAAATCCAGTTTTACTGCTTATGAAATCTGACGCCCCTCTCGGGACAATATTTAGCTTTACGAAGTGCTAATTTTACGTGACAGTGTTTCGAATAAGCAAGCAATAATCCTTTGATTTGCTGAACAAATTACAGATCTAGGGTCACTACTCTCAGGAGGGGGCGCTCTGCATTGGGAATGATTTCATTTAGATTACATCTGTGATAAGGCTCGATATCTACCTCCCATTTTCTCTCTGTATGACTAGAAGTGTAGGAGAGTAGCCAAATTTGGGAGGCAAGGGGTGGTGATAGCGGGCGGGGGAAATTGTATATCTGTTTTTCAAACAGCTCGGGGTTTATACGGAGGAGTAAATAATATATACGCAGTAATAGTAGTGGTGCTCTTCGCAGTAGTAGTTGTAGCGGAGGTGGTGACAGAGCAGGACGAAGGACTTGATCTCAATAAGTGCCGAACTGTCGCATCAAAAGTGGCTTTAGGAAACCAAAGCATGTTTTGAATGTAAGCAGGCGTCCGTATTAATGAAATGCAAAAAGAGAGCGTGGTGGGGGAGGCGAGTGGAATTTTGAGGAGACTTGGGCGGATGCAGGTGTAAATTCTGTATGCTACTGGAGCGAAATTGCATTTTGGGACAAAATCGAATAAGAAAATAGGAAGAGTCAACTGGGATGGAATTTGTTGAGATGTGATATTCGAATCACGCACGACCACACCGAGTCTCTTTGCATGTCGTCTACGTCTTTTCTGTCCCGAAAACTCCCGCTTCCCTCCACATTCATACAAATATACACGCACACTGACGCGTTTACATGCACACAAATACACATTCTCTCTCGTGTGCCCATATTCTTGCCATTGTACACTTCACACTTGAAGCCATCCCCCCGTCTGTAATATACGCTCCTTCTGCCTCGAACCGGAGAGGCAGAGAGAGGGGGAGAGACAGGAGGAGAGACGACAGCCTTACTCTGTATGTGTTTCTCTGTGTAAATGTGTGCACGAGCAGGGAGGGAGAAAGTGGCAGGGTAGACTGGTCGTAAAATCTAAAAGACGATCCCTGCCACGACCGCTAGTGCCACCGCTGGCACTGCCGCATGGTCTGTGGTTATACGTCGTGCCATATAGTTAAGGACATATCCCATAACCAGAGACCCCATCTACTCAAACACGGTACACGTACCCCGATCTGAGCTCTACCACGACCACGACAGTCTACCACCATCCTTCCCACACTTTACTCTCTCTGTCTCTTCTCGTGTCTCACCGCCACACGGCCATGTGTCATATTCCTGATAAATATTCAATATTCTCAGCCTGACGAGTGAAGAATAGCTCCTCTCAATCGCATTCCAAGCTCGTTGAGTGCAAATCCCTTTAATCCGTAACATATCATCTTGGCTGAATTGGGCATTCGGGCCTACACGTGCGCCATCATTAAATTCAGTCAAATCCTCTCTCTCTCTCTCACACACACACACACACACACACAATGTACAATCACTTGATCATATAACCGCATGTAGTACACCACCCAGGACCAGCCAATGACGCGATGGGACGTGCTTGAAAAACAATCGTCTTCTCTCTCCACCACCGAACGGGCTGATGCATTTACACACATGCATGCGTGGATTTGGAATCAGGCATCATAGAAGATTCCTTTTTGCCTGATCCATGCACCAGCATCACCGTCATCATCAGATAATCTCACTCATTCTTAACTCCTTGACTTTATTGGTTGTGCCTCCCTCAGACGCCTCATCCCTGCACTGCATATGGAGCGTGTGATTGAACTTAGAAGAAAAATCCAGCTCAGATTCTTCCAGTCTTGGGGGAGATTATGATGAGGGCTCATTTTCTCATCGTTTCTCACTTTCTTGACATATGCATTCACTCTGAGTGAGGAAGTAAAGTAAAAAATATTCCAACATCACATAATACAAACTGACGTTTTCACGTTGTAAACCTATCAGCGTTTTGTGGTCTTTGTCCAGTGCCCTTCTTTGTGTTAGTTTCCCAATCTTCTGATATAAGCTATGAATGCGAGCCCCCAAGATTCAGGGCAGGAACTTGATACGAAATGTGTAAAGGGGATTTGTACAGGCTTGTAAATACGGTCGATGACTTGAAGTGAACAGCCCGAAACGGAACAGTCAGGTTCAGGTTCCCGCGGGAAGAGCTGGAACTCTGTATGGATTTGGCTGATGAAAAAACATTGCCCAGGGCAAGTCATTCCACCGAACCTGTAGCTGCCACGTTGGCATATCCTCACCATGAAAGTGATTTTAAGCCCCATTCAATTTCCACGGCGTCCGAAGCACACAACTTACCACCTTCTGTTGGGTTTCCTAATTCGGGCCCGCACTATCAACTATTCAACTTGCCTAGAAAGAAGATACAAGTCTCCTACTGTTTATGTCTGTGTGTGTGTGTGTGTGTGCCGTAACCAACTCTAGACTTGAATTACACTTCTTCATGTGTCCCATTTAGTACTCTTGGTACATTTCCTGAGGTTTTTCCCCAGCACAATGGGACTGGGTGAGAGTGTCTGCTCTAATCCAATCAAGTATGGCGGAAGTTCCACGTGCGTATAATCCCCCCATGTCTCCCTCTCCCCTCACATGGAGCAGACTGCAATGAGGGGCAGTGGGGGTGATGGGTGGGTGGGAAAGTGGAACATAGTTAGGAAGGAGCAGTTGCTTTTAATGACAGACTCTCAGGCCTAACTTCTTCTTGAGCCAAATGTGACTCAGTATTTTCCGTCTCCCACGACGCACACACTCCTCCTTCAGCGTTATTACCTCAAATAAGTAGGAGAGTAATCATCATGTTATCCTTACCACACGGGCCGACGCCACCATCCGGTCAACCACTAGTTTCATCCGGTTGCCAAAGCCGGTGGATAATGTCAGTTTTGGCGCATTTGCAATGTTAATAGAATGCCTTGGCGCTCTCCAGTACAGTCTGGGTTCTCCGGAACAAGGAAGCACTCCTCCCTTCCATGGTTCATGCCTCCGCCCACTTTTCCCCTAAGTTAGGTCCTCCTTTATCATATCTAAACAGGTTTAGGATGAGGAGAACTGTTTAGGGATGTGGAAAAGTTTCTCGTTCGGAGGAGGGGAATCCATCGGAGGAAAGGTTCTGGAAGAGCGGGTCAGAGTCACGGTGCTTTGGTCCGGGTACAGCTATACACGTCATCGTGGGAGCTCCATATGCACTTCTAGGGAGAGCCTACTCATACGCATATACACTTCTGCAGCTGATGATGCGTTGAGATTTGAATGTGTTCCGGGGCTACCCCCTCCTTCCCACCCCCGCAGGCAGCGGTCGTGCTCGTGCGAGGATCACATTATAACGTCCTTGTATAAAGACTAATGGGAGGACCATACTTGTGGCGATGATGATGTACATTGGGAGAAATATAGTTGTTGAGGATTTCGCTTATCCCGCAATTTTATACAGCCCATCCCTGTGCATATGGCTTATAGTGTCACTATCCTCATCCTCCTCTCTATCTTCCTTCCTTCAACTTCTTAGCAGTCATTGTAACAGAGATGTCAGGATAGTGAGGCAGAGTGGGAGAGCCTCGGTGAGGTACGGTCATGGGGTTGCCACATCCTCCCATTTTTTCCTCTGCCGACGGACGGGTATGGAGGACTGTTGCGGGATTAAATCTGTCCCTTCCTTTGTGGCTGGGCCCTCCCTTCCCCACTGTCCAGTCGTGCCTGTTGTCCTCGGCGTCCTCCATTCTCTCTAAAATCCCCCTTGCCAGAACATCTTTCATGTTGAACTGTAATATTGTTAGCTACGAGGGCTACGCACTATACCGTTTGCTCTAAACTCCGTCCCGATCCTTCCAACCGGGTATCGTCGTTGAGCGTTGAAAAGTTTCCTGGCTGAACCAAGTTGCTACTACTGCCATAACTTATGGTGTTGACCGTGTGTGCGTGTTCAGGGGTGGAGTGTATGCGTGTGGGTGGAGGATGGCTGTAGGAGTATATAGAGAGCACATTTATAGATGCTTTGTGGAATTTGGTCCCAGAACTCATACACACAGGAGCAACCAATGTGGACCAACCAGTGGAGAATATAAGTATTAGTGCCGCGGAGGAGGGAGATCCCTGAGCTGCTGAAGTTGGAGTGAGGCTGGGGGGAAGAAATATTTTTATAGTTATTTGATAAGGACGACAGGCGAGACAGAGGAGGGGAGTGGAAGTTGAAAGTTGGTTGTAGATGTGCCACCACTACTGCTGGCTACGGGCATTTACACACTCATACATGCTCCCTCACACAACGTGTGTGTGCATGTCGGGACATAGGTTGTATATACGAGCCTGTTGTAGGGGGATCGGTGGAAGAAATCCATATATTTTTCAATTTTGATAATATACACTGATTGTGTGGCACAGGTATTTTGTTCTTCAATCCTTCCGTCTCCTGGGTGGACTAAAGGACAATAGAATATTATGTGGATGGTCCTATGGTGGAGGCGACCTGTATACTCAGTATGTGTAAGTGTAGGGTACAGGGTAGTGTGTATGTGTGCGTGTATACACTGTGTGGGAAGAGTCATGTATTGATTTCCGCTTACACACCATCCGCCCAGCCATTAGCTGAGAGACAACAGGCCATAAATCTAATTTGTGACGGTTTTAGTAAAAAGGATGATGGGAAATTTTTAGGAGGTTGACGGAGATATTTATCGTGGGGAGAGAAAATCGATTGGATTAATAATTAAATGCATTTTCTTCATTCTTTCTATCTGACTCTCCACGGATCTCAGTCCTCCTTCTCATGCTCCTTAGACTTCCTCACCCGCACTTACTCATTTTGATCTTCCTGCTCAGTGGCTTGGAGTTTTGATTGTATTTCTATTCCATTGCAGATAAAACCTACTTTCCGGGAATTGGAATGTTGGGCGAGCGTAGTGATCGTTGGGATAAGCTTCCTCCTCCTCTTCCACTTCCGGATAAGCTTGATGGGGGGCTTCGAGCCGCCCAAGTTCGCCAAGGCAGACAACCCGACGGCCCACAACGGGAGTTTATTTGTGCGACTCGCGACGTTCCTCTTCCTTCCCGTTCTCAACTTGTTCCTGGTGGTATATCCACACTGTTTGAGCTATGACTGGTCCATGGAGGCCATCCCCCGGGTTGAGGAACCGGCAGATCCGAGGAATCTAATCACAGTAGTATTTTACCTTGTACTCCTGCGGAGAATAATCTCGAGCATGAGACTCGTCAATAAATCAACGGACTATTACTGGAGATGTGAGGAGGGTATGAGCTGGAATGGTATGAAAAATGTCTGCTATGTTTGCCGATTCAGTTCGACTAATCACAAGTGTTGCAACAACAACAATTCCATCATCTCTACTCCCGCTACCACCACCGGTCCGGATGATCATCATCATTCGTCGTCGTCATCATCATCGTCGGCGTCCTCCACATCCTCCTCCTCGTGCTCCTCCTCTTCCTCCTACTTCCCGTCCTCCTCGTATGGAGGACCCGTGAGAAATGGCTTCAACGGAATTCATCATCATCAATCTCAACTCCGTTCTGCGGTTCAGAGGCCGGGCCGGACGGCGATGGCCGGTGGGAGTGGGGGCTGTTCTACTACTGGGGGCCATCATCATGGCGGTTCTGGACATTTCAAATTCAGTGCTATCAACCATAAATTGTCCAACACATTAGGAAAACCGTTTAGAAGACAGAGCCCATCTTTCTTGGACCATTCCGGATCATCCTCGGCGGGGTCATACTCAGAGTGTCTCGGTTCATCCGCGGAGCATGGGACGCTACTGTTAGAACTCGCTTTCCTCATATGGCCGTTCCTACCTGCGACGAATTTATTTTTTTACGTCGGCTTCGTGATCGCCGAGCGAGTCCTCTACTTCCCTTCCGTCGGATTTTGCCTCCTTGTCGGTCACGGCTTTCTTCGCCTCTGGCTGCGGGCAGAGCGGCAGAGTGACCGCCGGTTCCGCCAAGTGATTCTTACCAGTGCGCTCGTTACACTTCTATTCCTCTGCGTGCGAACTGTACGGCGGAACGAGGACTGGCAGGATGAGGAGGAACTTTATAGTTCAGGAATTCCCATCAACCCGCCCAAGTCTTGGGGCAACCTCGGCAACGTTCTTCACGATAAGGGACGAGTGGCGGAAGCGGAAGTGGCGTATCGGCAGGCTCTCCGATTCCGCCCTAATATGGCTGACGTGCACTACAACCTGTGAGTTGCTTCATTATTTCTCTCCTCAAATTGCTTCTAAATGTCCGCGCTGAAAAATTGTACGACTCTCCCGCTCACAGGACACTTACACTTCTTCTTTCACACGAGTGAGAGAGTCCTCCGTAGGGATTGCCAGTGCCCATGGATTCACCGACCAAAGTGGCAATAATAGGAAGAAGAAATGTGCCCACGGCATAGACCATTCCACTTAAAGCCATATATTTCCCATCGAGCCTACT
The DNA here is from genome assembly GCA_009870155.1 of Pseudobourletiella spinata. Lineage (NCBI taxonomy): Eukaryota > Metazoa > Arthropoda > Collembola > Symphypleona > Bourletiellidae > Pseudobourletiella > Pseudobourletiella spinata. The sequence continues at coordinate 25,052 of WJFA01000766.1, forward strand.
TATTTCTAGCTGACATCGTACAAGTAGAACTTCAAAGCTTCCCTTTGACGGAGGGCCATTCGGTTGTTGGGAGCAGTCCAAGAAGTGGTCCCCACACACTACCCTCACCACTCTGTTTCCACTTCTAATCGAAACCTATATACGTGTGTTTGTGTGTGTGTGTGTGTGTGTGTGTGTGTGTGTGTGTAGGTGGGTGTGTTGAATGAACGAAAAAAATATTATTGAGCCGGTCGTCGTCGCTTTGTGAGAAAGCCGTGATGTGGCCTCAGTCCACTCCTTCCTCTAACCCATCCCATTACCTGCATCGCATTGAAATTTGAATTGAGAAAGTAGATCAATTAACAGACTAATCCTACCTAAAATACTCCCCATACATATAGTATTATTCCCAACAGACCGAAAATGCGCTTCTGTATACTATACTCCCTGACCGTTGAAAATCGTCTCAGTCCTCCTCTGCCATTACTGATTCTGCTACTCCTCCTAGTGCTAGTAAGACCGCTGGGAAAACTAAATTAAAATTGTTAGGGTTGGTAGCACGGCCGCCTTTGAATCTCTCCTGCTTCTTCTCTATGAATATGCATGGTGGTGGTTTTCAGTATGTTTAAATACGTGGCAATAGGATCCTGCGCATTGCTAAAAGCCCGCCGCCCTCTAACATTATCAAGAAAGACCACCAGCAAGCGAACGAGTACTCCGTCCGTACCAACATATACACACATACACACACGAACTCCATAATGCACCCACATAGGACGTATTTGCCCGCAATCTATATATGTAGGCGGGTTTGAATGCAAAGAAAGGGAGGGGGAAAGAAGCAGGAATGACTTTAAAAGTATTTTCCCATGCTCTGTTACGAGGGCTCATGACAGGCGGATAGTGAATAGGGAACTGGTTCTGACATCTCAAGTAACAATGTAACTGAATAACCATTTTTCTGATTTCTACTTGCCACTGAAGTGAACCATCCCTTCAACTAAAGAAATTCCGTCTAGACAAACAAAACAACGTTTACATTAAAGAAAACATACATAGGCTTTCTCCCTCGATTCTCGACTAGCTGGTGACTGGGGGTATGGTTAATGCACTGTCCTGGAATTCCCGATGGTTCATTCCCTAAGTAGAAGTCATCGTCATCGTGGCAGGAAGTAGTGCTGATAGGGAATTGTGTAGCGGTGTTGTAAAAGGAATAGTAGTGGCAGCAGCTGATTCTGCTACACTATCCTCCTCTTGCGTCTATATACTTCATTTAACTGTCGAGAGTCTAGAACTCGTGTCTTGTAACTGTTTGTATCCGGTCTGTGCTTGGGCAGAACCTACAAATGTACATAAAACGGTTCCCGTGTACTCAGAACCCTCTCTCTATTCCCATCTCCCGCTTTCTCTCTCCCTCACTTACTCACTTTCTCTCCCTCTATCACTATATTTTCTTCTTACTAGCTGTCTCTCTGTTTCTGTCTCTCTCTCCAAATCCCTGCATGAAGATTAACTGGAGACTTATTCGGAGATGAATGTATTGGTAGAAGTGTTAGTTCGAGTAGCAGGTCGTCCGAGGCGTTGCAGTGATAGTAGTGCGGATCCATGGAACCAGAAGGATCAGAGAAAAAGCAGGGAAAGAGAGGTCGAGGCATGAGCGAATCGATTATGATGTGACACTGGGAATAAGGGAGGCCGTGGCTCAGCATGACAGCTACAAGAAAGGTGTGAATGAATAATTGAACGAGTTTAATTTACATATGGATGTATCTCTTTCCAGGGGACTCGTTCTCGAAGGCCAAGGGAGACTGGATGAGGCATTGACTTCCTATCGATCTGCCATCCATTTCCGATCTCATCTAGCACGTGAGTAATTCAGCTTTTTCTTCTTTGCCACAAACTAAAGACTGGGCGAGCATTCCCATTTACAAATGTCTGGTTTCCCCACGTTGTTCTGAACCCATTTTGCCCTTTTAGGACCCGACTTTCTCCAATCATACTTCGCACTACTCTTGCTAACACATTTGACAGCTTCGCCCGGTTAGGCTTTCCGATATTCATAGGTTATCTTTGTTCGTGCAAACTTCGAAATAATCATTAAGCTATCAAAGTTGAAGCCGCGATAAAATTGGAACTTTTAAAGTTGGTCCGTTGCAAAAAAAGTATAGCTTCTAAGGCTGCTGTGCTAAAAAATATAATGTCCAAAAAATTTACATGCAAGTGATAGGGAGACGGATCGAACATAATCTCCGTGGATGAACTTTTGGCATGCTAATATAGGAATGTAAACAGCCGACAGGGCTTCAAAATTTTTAGAATGAACGGGACTTAGTTTAGCATTGGGTGGAATTCGGCTGATTGTATTGTTATTGTACTACTAGGCCCCGTGGGGCCTGTTTAGCATGCAGAGAAGCGGAGAGGAGGGTATTACCAGGTGGAAAGTTGAGTGGAAGGGAACGCTTCGTATATGGGTGGGTTAGCGTGGTGACGTTGAGGCCACACACCCTCACGCATCCCCTAACTTCCCCGGTACTACATGACTTGCCTAAAGGAAATGGATTATCGACTCGGAGTGAATTACAAGTTAAATTGAGTTAAACGTGTGTTGTGAGCAGAAGTAAGAGAATGGAAGGATTGGATCCTTTACATAGTGCGGTCGTGTGAAGCTCTGTTTGAACTACTGACCGGTGAGTCCTTGTGTAGGAACTTTCCGTTGATTTCTCCTCTCCTCATCCCCTTAGCTACTTGAGTGGTGGAAAACAATTCTTCATGATAGATCTTTGTGTGACTGTATGTGTATTGTGGGCATGTATACATGTATAATATGAGACAGTATAGGTTATGAGATAGGATTCGTCTGAGAGGAGCAGGAGACGGAGAGAGAATCAAGTTGAACCGGGTTACCATTTGGCCTTGATGAAATGTAAACACTGAGAGATCCGTTCGAGTTTTCTTACGTACTCCAAAACTTGAGTACTACCAATCTTCACGTAATACCTCCCTACTGCTCTCTCCTCAAACGCTACCTTTTGTAGATGCTCAAGAACCGCACTGTAGTGTGTAGTAGATAAATACTTGGGCTCATTCACTGTGAAATGGTCCCGTAAATGAATGTATCTGTATGCAGTCTTGGAAACTTGTCCTCCCGAAAGTTTTTCCCCTCCTCCTCTTTGCTCGCCGTCTCTCACTCTCTTTCTTACTCTCGTCAACCCCCCTCGTTCCTCCTACCAAGAGCCAACCAACAACTGCAGAGGAAGTACACGGAGGAAGGAAGGAGGAAAGTGTGTTGGGGGAAAACTTACTAAATAATCAAGGAAACCCAAGATTATTTTTTTCATTTATTTCAAGTTTTCCTACCCCAAAATACTGCACTACTGCACCTACTACTGTATGGATGTTGGAAAAATCACTTCCAAGGATGCCTACGTCGTCTTCAGCATTTCTTTCACAAACCCGTCCTAAACACGACCGAGTTTCTCAAATTTGTTGCCACAATCATATAACCTCTGGTGAAAGGATGCCGGGAGAAAAGTTTTCCATCTGATTCAAAAGCCCGCCATGGAAAATTCGAATGAGGTCGACTGTATGATTGCATTTGCGTCATTTGGCGACTCTGCTCCGAGTTACTTCATCCTCTCCGTCTTCCTTCTTTCACAAAATCTTTCATACATGTACAGAGGGTGACACAGACACGCAGACACACACTCCAGTTTCGTAGTACTTGAGCTCTTTTTTTCCAACTCGTAAAAAAGTAAGATGAAGTCTAGAACTGTGTGAGTTACAGCCCCCTGCTCGGCCCACAAGTAATCTCGCGTTCAAATTCCACTCTCTGCCCTGCTACATGCAATACACGCGGGGAGTGCATGTGTCCGCATGTATGTACGAAGGTTTATATATGTGTAACCTGTATGTTTAACCATAGGAGGGTGGCTGGATATGGCAGCAAGTTAACTGACATATAGTAAGTTGGGAATCTACGTACTGATGAACATAGGGTAGAACAGTGTGTCAAGTTACCGAGATGCGGTCCGAGCGGACTGCCACAGAGGCCTGGGATTCGTCTTTCCGGTCTCCACGCAGACCCTACCGCACTCTCATTCGCAGCCCTCGAGTGTCAAACTGTCCAAACTTCCGCCTATAAACCCAAATTAATTCACATATTTTTCAGTACTACTAAGTGGAAATCCGGACTTTGAACATGGTCACATACTCAGTGTATATATTCGGCACATGCATGCATACATGTGCCTGCGTAAGGGGCAGTGGCAGGACATGAAATACTAAATGAGGATGATATTCAACAGCTTTTTTTCCTATGCCCACCCTTCTCGTACTCTATTTTTATACATACACACTTGAACAGTGACAGCGCAACTGCCGTAGTCGTTCCTGCTGGTTTCAATAATTTTGAAATTCATGGTTTCGTGGGTCGTATAAAAAAGGAAGTGAGAAGGAGGGAGAAAGTTGATGAAAGTTAGGCCTCTATCCATAGATACACATACCATTATGCATGTGCACGCACCGGATTGCGTGCGCGTGCATGTCTGAATTGGGGATGGACAGGGACGATGTGAATTTGGAACTGGATTCACTTGTTCTCCTCCAGTTCTCTTCTCTTCTGAACTTCTTTTTTAGCTATTACGTCGGGTGCGGGAGTGAGTGCAGAAAGTTTTTTTGTTTATACACTTCTGCAAGGATTTTATGTAGGAATGAGGAAAAGTTTTTAGATTTTACCCAACCTATCCGCCACCCCTATATAGATATGCATG
>WJFA01000767.1:0-29777 GCA_009870155.1 Pseudobourletiella spinata
ACACACACACACACACACTTCACCCCAGCCCAACTCCGTCCCTCTGCTGGAACTCATCCATGAAGTTGGTCCCGCTCCCATCATAATATAATATCGAATTTTGGCTCGGAATCAGTTGAGCGGATGAATCTCGCCTCTCGCCCCCATCAGGAGAACAACAACAACAACAACAGCAGCAGCAGCAACAACAACAATTCCAAGTCACGCCGCCTATCCCCGTTGTTCCTGCTTGAGAAGGTCCAATGAGACGGAGCCACTCACATCTATTCATACCGCTCACTTATTACTCTCTCAGACCCACTCCACCACAGTAAAAAAGCTACTGGCTAGAATTCAAGTGTAGTAGTAGTTTTCCTATGTAATTACATACGATCATTCCCGATAGGATAATTTCCCCGTATAGTAATCCCTGACTACCAAACCGGGGCGCCCTGCACGATTTACTACTTATGTACTGTACTAACAGTACCTATAATCCTGTGTGTGAGCTGGAGTAATACTATGTAGAGATAACACGATGAGGATGATGATGATTGTGGTGATTATTATTATTATTATTATATGATACGCTAATGATATGATGCCCGAGTAAATAAACACCATCCGCATCTCGCCACTCATCCACTACGCCTGCTCCACGTCACCATATTAATCTTATGGCATTTCCGGATAAAAAGGCGACGGAACCTTCGAAACGTGAGTTTTTTCCCCCCTGATCGTCATCATCCTCATCTTGACGCTCTTCTGTAGCTGCTTCCACACGTGAGTTCATTTGATTAGAAACTATATATACAAATACTATATACAATACAGACATTTTTGTAAGTGGGCTCCACATATGTGCACATATATACGGGGCAGATAGCGTGCTGTGTAATATGCTTGTATGATTGTATATGAGAATGTATTATTATTAGGATTAATGCTGTGTGCAATAGGACTCCGTTTGGCGGGGAAGCAGGAAGTACTTGAGGAACCCTGTTGAGATTTATATAGGGTGATATTGATGATGATGATGATGATGACATCGCATTGGGATTGGTTGGTCTGAGCAAGGGAGATATGTGACTGATACATATTTGAAGTGTGTGTATGACAACTACTGTGGGGGAGGTAATAAGACGCACGGTGAAGATGATGATAATCTTGGTGGTGTAGAGAGGTATGAAATACATAATAAAATAGTTTTGACGTTCTGGGAATTGTTATCATGTGACTCACTGTATGTTGTTGTGAGTAATCATATGATTGTCAAAAAATTTCTTACTAGACACACACACACACACACACACACGTTTGTATGTACATGTACAGAGTGGGAAGGAACTGTGTTGTAATGTTACTAATAATAATAATAATAATAGTAATAATTGTTATTATTATTATTATTATTACTATTCCTACTATACTACGAATACCAACACACACACATATAGGCACGGAACCTTTCGCCATGTAGAACTTGTCAAGTCCATACACGACTACAGCTCATTTCCAGCCCGAAAAAATCCCATGATGATGATGAAGATGATCTGCTGCTGCTACTACTGCTACTGTGTCTAGTGAGTCAATTTCCACACGGTACTGGACCTTGTTTTCATGACAATGTATATGATAATAACTATATATATATATATATATATAAATATTATATGTATATTACCTTAAATCATATCTAACTGAGACATTCCACAGTTATTTATTAATAAAGTTGGATTTAGAATCTGATTGAGGGTGAGGGTTGGGCAAGTGTGTGTGTGTTCATGGGAGACTTGTTTATAATTCAAGCCCGTAATCCATAAGGGGAATTGGAATACGTTTTCCCTTCTTTTGAGCCAACTCATACAATTAGTAGACGCCCGAGTGGTGCATTAATTATGAGGACCCTGGGCTCAGCATACGCGGCTCGTCATTTCGATTTTTCTTTGAAATTTACAAGGAACACTATTTATAGGGCAATCCACACATAATATATTCGTTCAGGGCATAAAAGTTCAACCTAAATTCAGCATGAGTTGAGCATGAGTCGAGCCTATGATGGAAATTTGGTGGAGTTAAGACAAAAGTTTCACCTCCGCCGTCATATGCTTCCCTCCGGCCGCAGTAGTTTCAACGAGTTTGTTGCAGTAGTTTAGTGCTTCTTTTGCACCAGGAGCGGGGCTCAAAATTTGTGAATAACGGTGCGGCACTTGGGTACTACAGTGTGTAAATGCGGCTCGCTCAAACCGTTTTCTTCCTTCCCACCTAATAATCTCCTAACCGCCTTTGCAGTGGTGCGTTTAACACTAGTGCTGGGAGGGACTTGCAATTGAGGGGTGACGACGACGACGGCGGGACTTTCAAGACACTGCACACACACATACACACACACACACACACACACAATCTGCTGCTGCTGGTGCTCTTTGATGCAGTGGACCATGCAGGCGTTCACCATGTCTACAATAATGCTGACCCAGTTGTTAATAAGCCACTCTTTCCACTCTAATTGCTGGATTTTAGACGGCAGGGAGAGGGAGGCGGAAATCCAGGGGTTGTTGTGGAGGGTTTGTTCCACAACAAGGAATAAGACGGTGGAGGCATACTGCAGCATGTGCTGCCATAATCATCAACTCCTCATTTACCTGGACCGTAAAGCCCGGGTTTATCTGGTAATTACCATACAGGTGGATATATACAGTGCGAGTTTTGCAGTGAAAGCTTCAACTTACACACATACATACATACACACACACACACACACACGCACACACACACACCCGGCGGGTTTGAGTTGAGCCTGGGCAATAAGGGGAGAAACTCGAGCTCCGCCGCGGCGGATATTACGGTAAGATTTTTAATAAGATTTCGCCATAGGCTCCACAAAAGGCATCCAAGGCGGGATTATTCAACAAGGTTTGTTTGTACACAATCTTCTAAAAGATGTAACAGTAATAATCCCTCGCAGGCCGCGCCGCAGCCGCCTCATATACCATTTACTTTTACAATAATAAAGGCAAAGTAGAGACATAATGTAGCTTGTTCTAAATAACTTGTTTTCGCACCGCCATTCCATGGCACGCAGTAGCTAGTTTTTGAGCTAATTATTACAGGAGGGAGTGTGGACGGTTGGTATCGGGGGAAATTTTGGAGGATTCCAGGAATAATGCCAGCTTGGCAGATTTGCAGCATGTTTTTTTTTTAAATGTCAAACCGACTGAACAGAACGTAATCACACAAGATGATCCTCCATGTTCAATGAACTTGAAGCGGTGAATTTAAAATGTAATTTTGAGTCATAATTGGGCTGACGGGAGGTTTGATTTGAAATTTGAATGGATGGTTCAACAAAGGTTTGTTGCCCATCACGCCGCAGATGAGACTGATTTGAGTGCGTTGACCCGTCCATAGCCGGAGACGTAGTTGGGGAACTGCGTTTCTGGAATGCCGCCGCAGTTCCGCCCCGTCGGCACCGTCGGGTCCGCCCCGGCCCTCAGTGCACCCAGGATGTCCGCCGACGTCGCATTCGGCCGCTCATGGAGGATGAGGGCGACGAGTCCGGCGACGTGCGGGGAGGCCAAACTGGTTCCGGAAGCACTCACGTAGCCCGTGTCCGAGTTGCCAAAGGCGGAGAGGATATTCTGTCCTGGAGCAGCCACATCCGGTTTCACCCGCCCCTCATCCGGCCCGGGCCCAGCCCCGCTGTTCTCCGCCACCTGGTCCTGCACTGTCGTCGCGGTCACACCAATGGCAAAGGCCGAGTCCCCTGGAGACCCTAGACTCCCGCAGGACGGTCCGGACCCCCCAATGGGGAAGACACCGACGATCCCGGCAGCTTCCCACGTCTGGAGGACCCCGTCGAAGAAACCCTCACTCCCCGCCCCACCGCCCCACATGTTGTTCACAACGCGGGGGGCCTTGGAGCACGTCGGAGGATTGGGACAGAGGACCCAGTCCGCACACTTCAACAGATCCGCCGTGGAGCAGATCCCGGCGGGGGAGCAGGCCTTGCAGGCCGACCAGAGACTTCCAGGGGCCACCCCGATCCCCCTCACCTGCCCCACCATCGTCCCCATCACGTGCGTTCCCAGCCCATTGGGGTCGTTGGGCACGCCCGTTCCGTCCAGCGGATCCAACCAACCGCCGTCATCCCCGAGATAGTTACCCCGCAGGGCCTCATGAGTCCCGCGGACCCCAGTTCCGATACTACTCACGATCACACCCTCGCCCCGGTTCCCCGTTTCCCAAACGTCGGGAGCCTGTATGGCCACGACGCCCCACTGTTCCTCCGCATCCGCCGCATCCAGCGCCGAACTCTGTCTCCCCACCACCTCCGCCATCTCTGAGGGTTTCTCCATGCGAACGAAGCGCTCCTCCTCCACCCTCCACACTTGTTCCAGGTTGGAGAGGCGTGAGATCAAATTGAAGTCCGCCCCTTTGATGATGATTTGATTGGTGACCGTGAGCGGGCTCACTCGCATCCCCGGCTTGATGAGCTTCTCTTTGTTCAGGATGTCGAGGACGGGGCTCTGGCTGCGGGCGGAGTGCTCCTTGAGGGAGTCCACCAGGGCTGACAGCCGTTGTTCACGGGTCGGGAAATCCCTTGATTTCACCTGCTCCACAACGTGAGACGTCCCATCCCGAAGCGTTACGATCACATTCAAGGCCCCCCTGTTGCTCTTCTCCACGGGGGAGACCAAGGAGAATCCGTGGGTAAGGCCGCCGAGGGCAACAAGGACGGTGGCGAGGGCCAACAACGACGTCATCCCCCCAGCCATTCTCCGTCTGTGTGTTCTGACGACGACGAACGAAGACGACGACGACGACGACGACGGAGATGAGAGAAAAAGGGTGAAGATGGTACAGTGAACGACCACGGCTGTTGAATAACCAAGTGAGTAAATCCAGGCGGAGCGGGCCTGGAAGTAAGCTTGTAATAATAGAAAGAAGAAGAAGAAGCGAGCCGAGCTGCTATACACACACCACTGATGACCCTTCTCCCCTGCCCATCAATTATTTATACACCTGAGCCCAGTCATTAGCATGCAGACGGGGAGTAGAGGAGCGCTCAAGTGGCGAGCCCAATTTATTTATGACTCAATCTCTCTCTCTCACTCCGTCCGCGATTTCCTCACATCACCGAAACAATTAGCTGGTGCACAATGCTGTAATCTTATCAGGCGTCATCCTCTCTGCCTGCTGGGGAAAACTATGTACTCTCCGAGCGGATATACCCGCTGTGACGGTGGGTGAGGCTATATCACCTTGGGCGGCGGCACTGAGAAAGGTTAATTATGTACTTATAATAAGTGCAAACATAAAAACACACGGACGCACACACACACACACAAACTTATGCACGCACATACACACACACACACACAAACTTATGCACGCACATACACCCACACACACACACACACACACAAACACACAAATTCATTGTCCTCCTCAAGTACTCTCCGGCTTAATCCCCATCCCATTATCCTACACGGAACGTTGGCGTGTGGAAAATAAAAAAACAGAAAAAATGAATTAAATGATTACACAGAAATGATTGAAAGTTGACCGATGGCCCGCTGCCATCAGTCAACGTATTTTTTGTAGTGAGCGGACCGACGACGACAAAACCCGCACATATATCGAGGGCTTCACAATTATTGATACGACGGCACTAAAGATATATTGTAGCAATTAATAATTTGTACAACTCGAAAAGGAAACTTCAGACTGGATTTCCGTGCAAAAAAAAATGTACATTATTATGTGGGCTCGGACAGAGTTATGTTGCAAACGGTGGGAAACTGCCGAGGGATGACAAAAAATACATGTGAGTGGGCTGGAGGGGACAAAAATAGGAAATGAATGTAGGAATGGAGAAGAGGTGAATTTTTGAACTCTCACGCTTTTACCCCCATGCTGCCGTGGTATGTATACGCTAGAGTTTTTTCCCACTTTGAAACTGCAAAAAAAATATGGGGAGGAGCCGGAGGGGGATTTCTTCAGTAATCCCGACGAAGGTCGGGACTCGTGATGACGGCTACGTGCGGTTGACGATCAACTCTCGTTCCTCATCCGCTTCCGCATGAACGGCGGAGCGGGATATGGTCTAAAAGAAAAATATACAGAGAGTGAAATGGAGAGGCTGCGGGGAAGTGATCAAGTGCGATTATGGGAAAGGTATTATTCAAGTGAATATGTGTGCGGTGGGATGATGGCAATTTTAAACTGTAGAGAAAAATTTCATTACTCGAACTGCACCCTGGAGGGCCTTGACGAGGAGGTTCAGAAACTTGGTCTCACATCCCATCTTGGACTTGACGTCCTCAATTTCCAGCTTGAGAGCTTCAAGTTCCTTCCTCGCCCCACCCGCATCTCCTCCGAGTGCCCTGTTCAGCTCCGCTGCCACCTCCTCAAATTCCCTCTGCAAAACTTGCCTCTGTTTCAACAAACTCTCATCCGACTGCGTCCTCATCCTCATCTGCTGGAGCAAGTCACAGGAGCTGACGGCCCTGGAGACGGGCACACTTCGGGTAGTTGAGCCAACCCTCCCGGTTAATTGAGTGGTGCTGGACGAGCTTCTGTGGGAGTTGTAGGGACTCAAACTTGTAGTAGTAGTAGTAGCAGTAGTAGTAGTGGTAGTTGTAGTTGTGGTAATGGTACAGCTTTGAATACAGGAGACGTCGGCTGAGGTACACTCACCACCACCGGAGCAAGGCTCATGAGTGCAGCTCATGCTGGTCCTGGTCGTTGTGGATGATGGGAGAATGCTGCTGGAGTGACTCGATGTGGCCGAGGCGGACCTCAAGTTCTGTTCCGCCATGTAGGAGCGCATCCCGGATTGGAAATTGACCCGTCGGATGGAATCGATGGCCCGGTAGGCACAGCGAAGGTTCTGAGCCCGGAACTTGGTGGGGCGGGGAGTGTCGTCCAGGAAAGCAGCCGCATCAAACCCGTGCATCTTCCGCTCTGACGGAGGACGGGCAGCAGGGCTTTTGTGACGTCTCTCTCTCTCTCTCTCACACACACACACACAGGGACGAGCTATTCCATGAGAAAAATGGGAATCAAAACTCGTCTTTTTCTTCCTTTTTCTCCTCCCTGACTTCCACTGCACCGGAACGTAGCGCCGGCGTCAGGCCTCCTTTGTTATACCAAAAAGAATAACCTGGGCCAGTGAGCCGCAAAGTATTATTATTGCTATTATTATTATTATTATTATTATTATTATTATGGAAGGAAAAAGGAAAAACAAATAACAAGTTTTTCCGCCGAACCGCTCAGTGAGTGGAAATACATTTCATTTTTCCCATCTCCTAAGCATGGTGGGTTCATATGTAGGAAATAAGACTGTAGACTGGGCTGTGCGGTGTGGCTTTGTTTGTGATTTTCCGAACGTTCGGCGTTCGGCGGCTCAACAAAACGGTCGTGTCGTCGTCGCGTCGTGTGTGATGAACCCCGAAAAGAAAAGTATGGACGGAGTTTGCCGTAGTAAACGTGGAGAGTGAGCCGCGACTATTGCAGCTGCAGTGGTTGTTATTTTTTCGAATAATATTAAGTAAGTATTCGTATGGAAAAACTTTCTCTGACCGTTCCTCACACACACACACGAGAAAATCCTTTGCCATGGCAACAGTTTTTTCTCCACCATCATGACGCATTTTGCATGTTGCCTATAGCCTATTTATTCACCGTGACGGTGGGTGGGGTGGGGATTCGGGGGACGAGCATATTTTCCCGCTATTATTTTCAATTTGATTTGATGGAGTTCCCTCCGTGTGGGACTTTTTCTTGGACTCGGCAAATTGGGAGGCGCTATTATGGCGGGAAAAAGGTGATATACGGCTGGGGAGCGGGAGAAATGAAATGATTGTTTGGAGAGGGGATGACGACAGCGTCCAATAACTTGCTCACCTCCAGGAGGTTTCACTCACGTGAGCACAAAGGGCATCTTGTGGTGACCAACGTTGAGGGACCGCAATAAAGGGCGAGTTTCCCTTATAGTGAATGCAGCCCAGCCATGGGCACAGCTATAGTATAGTACAGTGAAATCTCCTTACTACAGTCGTCAAGGGACACAGGTGATTTGTACGCTATATACGGCAAAACTGTTTTACAAGCCTTGAGAATTTCATGGTGAAAACCCGGAAGGGATACGAGAAATTGAGCGCTGTAACAAAATGACCGTGTTAGACAAGGGCGTTATATGGGGATTCTACTGTAGTGGGAGGCGGGAACGTGACGAGAATTCCCACTTCTCCCCGCCGCCGGGAGTCTCAGTCTCAGGAGAGTAAACCCTTCCGGATTTATCTGTATGGGGCTGTTGATTTGGGCATTCTTTATCTGAAAACCACGGGCAATAAATACAGATGCGGAAGTATCCGATCCATCTCCTTCCTTCTTATCACCAGCGCTAATACTACTACAGGCACCACAACAGACGGACGTTCGGTGGACCAAGAGGAAACGTGGCTTCCGCTCGGGGTGTCATCGTAATAAGGGTGGATTGTGGGAGCGTCCACGTGCGGGCACGCTGGTGCATGAGTGGTTTTCTAGATTGGATTAGATCCGCGAGAGTTTATCTCCGTGGAGAAACTGAAGAGTGAGTTCGGAGATTCATTATTAATAGGGATTTTGCCATTCCGCGGGGGATTCCGCTGCTGCTGCTGCTGCTGGAAAGGTTCGGATGGGGAGCTGTCAGCGGGATCCAATGCAAGGGTATGGACTACAAGGATGAACGAGCGGGGAGAATTAGGATGAATCGCCTGATTTCACGCCGCTGCACTCCATGCATATAGGCTCAACAACAACAACAACAGTGAGCGCAGAAGCCAGGAAGCCAATTCAAGACGTATTCTTGCAAAATAGTAGTGGCGGGAGTATGTGTGAACATTCAATGGAACCGACGAGGAATAACTGACTAGATTTGTTACTGTGAACTGCAGGGGTTCTGCCACGTCCATGGAAATGGAATAGTGAACCATGTTTGACAGGGGGACTTTTACTAACACGTCACCAGCAGCGCACTAATCAATGGTCATGCGCTTTGGAACGGTCATCCACGATGTTGTTACTAACTCGAATTGTGTAAGTGCGGTAATTCAGACTTGACCGAGTTACAACCCGTCCAAGTTTGCATCACCTCGCCACCAAAGGTGGGAGTACGTGCTGTGTAAAAAATCACATGTTAAATCCCGTAAGGATACCCCAATTTCGAATTTCTGGGGAGTTTTCAAATAATCGTAACAATTGCGTTTTTTGCCGTTGTACTGGGGTAACACGCACTTGCATGGTTAACGAGTCTTCCCAGGAGGTGTCATTTATGGAAGCATGGCTAAGATGACTTGACAGGATTCTAAAGAACATCCTTGACTTATAGATAATTGAAGTTTGACTGAAAAATGTGATGCCGTTGCATCTCGTCAGAGTTGAATGAGAAACTTTCAGTAAAAAAACAACGATTTGAATTCTTATTCAAAAGCTACAGTTTAAGAAAATGTCTATCAACTTTGTTCCACTTCCATGCACGACTGAAGTTCATCGTGACGTGAAGGCAGTTCGTGAACAAGTTGCCCTCGCTTGCAACCCTTGCCGTAACTTTCATTGGCAGTTTTCTTCCTCTCCCTTCTAGACTTGGTCGGATCGGATTCGAAAAACTTGAACCTATACATCAGAGCTGTGGGATCCATTATGGTGCGTGTTGATGCCTGGAAAAATTCAAAGATATCACCATGATGAATCATAATCACAATTAATCCCACCAGCATGGTAAGTTGAGAAATGCCAAAATACCGTGGGCTCTGATGTCTTCTCCATAACTAAAAGCCGTCTAGAGGCTGTTGCCGTAAGTATTTGCTCAGAGTTACCGATCAAATCGAAACAGGGGTTGCGTGGAAGTTTCTCTTCGTCATAGGAGTCCCTGTGAAGTTAGGAAAGTTCTGCTGTGAACACCGTGGGATCATGATGGTGATTGAACTCGAATTGGAGCATGCATGTTAACTATACAGAATCCACGATAATCCCGAATACAGACGGCATCGACAAAAATTTTACCTGGACACTGGTACCCAGAACACAAGACGACCTCCGATCCTCAAACTTCGGGCTCCAAAGTTTATAAGGTCACAATATATGTCACACAAGGAATATTCTATTTTAGATGGAATATGCATGGCCACATGTTCTTCCTTGATCTTATAGGACTTTGTACTTCCGATTTTTTCCGTTGGTTCCCGAACACCGTACGGAGCTGCAAAAATGAAGCTGTTACTAAAGCATATCAGTGGGGTCAACATCAGAATAACTTACGGTCCGTTATTATCGCATCAAATCGCATCACATCCCGCCACATTTCTCGAGATGAATCCGCAACCAAAACGTCTAGATATTGATGCTCCACTCCATACTGAATGAAATTTGCCCGCACGCTTTCATCATCGTCCCGTTGTTTCTGCGAAGCACAACTCTTTGGAATTATTCAATTCATAAACAGAATTGACTGGAATTTATGTGAAAATATTCGTACAGCTCTGGCTCGCGATGGTCTTGTCCGGGCGTGGAGCATAAGGTAGTCAATATCTGTTCCCAAAACGTAACCCCCCATAACGCCTGCTGCCACAAGGAGCGATCCTGTACCGACAAAGGGATCAAATACCAAGTCCGAAGGTTTCACCAACGCCAGGTTAGCCATAAGTAAAGACAGAAGAGGGTCCATGGAAGTATTCCCAATGAATTTTCTTTTCTTCAATGATAGTTTTGCCATTAAATGCCTCTGACCATTAGCGATCTGTTAAAGGATACAATAAGCTGTTCTGAAATATAAGACTACGAATGCATAAATATTCCATCTTGGCTCAGGACAGGTCAAAATCTTACCCAGCGTCCAAGGAAAACCTTATAAGGGTTTGCCGGCACCCTATTAGGATCCAGTCCATAATATTGTATTAGCTGTAGACTACACTCTGGATTCTTCAAATCTACAGCTCCTTCAAATGGTACATAGTCGAAAGTCTGCCACAAAATATTAAACATTTGAAATCATCCCTCATCAGTTTTGATAATGAAGAAATGCCAAAATAAAAGAAAAATTTACTTCTATGAGATCCAACTTCTGAGCCATCGAAATAGTCTTCCCATACGTTTCAACTCTCAAACAAAAGCTGCTATTAATGTAAGGCGCGGTAAATTCTAAATTGCTTTTAAAATTCTCGTGCAGCTCTTCCATGCTATCCCCGCTGGACCAAACCTCCATGCACGAGTGGGCCAGGACGCTTCTACTCATTAGTTTTTTTGCGTCGTCCTCTGAAGGCAAATCCATTATCACGAACGGCTGGAAATATAACATATATGGATATATATACAACAAAAGTATAAATATACAAATATGCGGAACTGTTGATCTCGTGTATAAAATGTTCTGCACATAATTTAGAAAACTGGTAGGCACCAACTTAACTCACCCCGTAAACCTTTCGACCGTTGTAGTACCTTAAATCCAGTTGAAAGATTTGAAACAATGCCTTGAGTTCCTGAGGATAGCAAAAATACTAATTATAGACACAATTTATGACATGACCAACATCTAGATAACAAATATTTTAAAAAACACCCTTTTCTGCTCGTATCGATGAAGAAACTCGTTACGGTCTTACCCCTAGTCGGAATCCAGATTGTTCGTTGGAGAACCAGAACAGGAATGATTTGAGTGTCATATTTTGTGTAAATAATCTCAAAGACAATCGCATTTAATTACAATTTCTCCTCTTCCCACTAAAGTTTAGCACAATTCAGAGCGGCGGAATCACTTCAAATAATGGTGGTGGAGTGGAAATTCAATTGCAAAAAGTTATTGCACAAGCCGTACATTCTTCTCCAGATTCAGCCTGTAATCGTAATTTCGCAGTCCACCACAATCGATTACAATCACCGTATTTTCATTTCGCTAAAAGAGATTCCTACAACACAAAAACTTTTAGCAAAGTTCGGGGAGAGTTCGAACCAGCGCTCATCCTTCATATCATCACGCACCGGAATCTTGAACACACTTCTGTTTGAAGTTGGCGGGATGAATCCGACTCAAGGATGCAAGTTTACATGATATGTTTTCTGCCACTAGTAGAAAACGCCATGGATGTTCGCCCAGTTGTCAAAATTGACTCGTAGGACTACTCGCCCAGATCAAACTGACCCGCTCAAGGAAGGAGAATCACGCTGAAGGAGATCATCCGCTCAGGCCTAACTGACCCAGGTCTTGACCTGGACTTCTCGCCCGGGTCTAGCTTGTCCAAGTGACAACGTGTCCCCGTCCACCTGTTCCTTTCCAACTCCAGCTCACCAAGGTAAATCGGATTGCTGTACTCTCGCGAATTAAGCAGCAAAATCTTTCACAAATTGCCGTACACATGAAATGAAACTCATTCTTAATGCAACCATTCATGGCTTAGTATCAGTTTCAAATGCTACGCTCGTACAGGGTATCGCAAAATGACATGTCACATTTATTTTTCCTCTGATGACCGAACGTCGGTTATAAGGTGTTAATGGGTGCCTCCTCGGAATTAAAAACTGGTAAATCCATAAAACTAGTAGTATTCTGTTTGGTGGACATGTGGAAGCCTCCTCCGGTGAGTTTTAAGTCCAAATTGAAATGCCCCAAAGACCAGTTTTGCGACTAAACTGTATGTACCGAAATTTCAATTATATTGTACCATGTATGACTTGAAAATATTAGTTTTCGAAGGCTTCTGAAATCACTACCATGAGTTAAGACGTTCGGGTGGATATAAAAAATAAATTGTGCGTAAAATTTTGAGGCACATCATAATCAACCTAATCGCTTTTATAGTAATGCCTTGTAGTACCAGCCAACTAGAAGTTGTCCGTTTGGATATCAAAGCTCAGTGTCTTGAAAAAAAATTGCAATTATAATTAGGAACGACGTTGTAGGCTGTGAAGCCTCACTCCGAAGTTATAGTTGTACGTGGAATTATTATGGTCTGCAATGCAGCAGAGTTGAGTATGAAGGAGTAAGCATTACATTGTGCAGTTACAAATGATAAAAATAACTTGCGCGGCATAATTTCAGCAGGAGTTTAATTTTTATAATTAAGCTCAAGATTGGGCAACGTTCACACTGATCCAGTCCAAGTAAGATGTCACCCTAGTATACACTGCAGGAATGCCAGGAACAGCACATCCTTTCAGTAATCCAAAACTAGTTACTCCAACCAAGGTCCATCGACCTGAATCCTCGACCACCAATGGGCCTCCGCTGTCACCCTAAAATCAGAAACATAAAATGGATGACCGCATGATTCATCTGATCGTCGACTGCATACAGGCAAACGACAACTTACATTGCAAGGACCTGCGTCCCCGCCGTCGACGCAAACCATCGAAGATTCAATCAGTTGATCTCCGCCCTCACCCAAAGAACCCCAGGCCTTCCGGCACTGGTCCTGATTAACCACGCGAACCTCTGCGGAACGTAGTACGGGGGAAATATTTCCAGTTTCCGTTTTCCCCCACCCTGTTGTGATTGCATCACGGCCTTCCAGGGAGTCCTCTGGGGAACAAAGCCAATCAGTACAAACGACCGCCGACTTGTTGTCATATAGGCTATCTCTTGCCAAATTACCGGGATCAGTTGCGAGACACACTGTGCGAACATTGGGACGGTCTAATCGCACCGGGTATGCCAACTTCAACAAGGCCATGTCTTGCCGAATAGGTTCGTACTGAACGTGCGGTACGATGGCAGCGACTCTGACAAACTGATTTTTCGTTTCCGACCCAGTTCGAAGGTCATGATCTCCAAGGTCAACTGTCATCAACTGTGCGATCGGAACACGTACTGGCCTTTGAGAACAATCCGGTTCATATCACTTAACAACAGATCTAAAAAAATCTTTCCACAAAAATAATTCACCACGTACAGATTTACACAATGTGCAGCTGTGAGCACCTGCAATTGAAAAAGAATCAGATCAAGAACCGCTTCACTTTTCTAACTCTCCGTCACATCGTCACATTTGTACCCATTGGTCGCTGATCAAAGACCCTCCGCATATGGGCCGTCCGTTGATACTAAGCAAAACCTGCCACGGCCACTCGTTCACACCAGTTTCATTCCCACGAACGATTTTCATCCCTTCCTGCAAGAGGGCACCGTTCTGAAGAAGTCTTCCAGGGTCTGGGAAAATTTGATTAGCTCTAACACGGGCCAGTAATTACTTCCTCCACATGCAACAACGTCAAAACATATTGTACCTCCCGTTGGCAGCTTGAACAGCTCATCAAGAGATCGTTTCTTCGACAGTAGAAGCTTACTGGGTTTTAATCTTTTATAAGTTGGCAGCGGTACTGCCGACAGCTTATCGTTCTTCGTCCCACAATTTTCGTCTAATTTCCCCGCGGCTCAAATTATTTTGCATCACAATTATTACAAAACTTAACCTTTGAATTTACCTGACGGAAGGATAATTTCGGAACATTTGATCTGGTTAATTTTCATCTTCCACAAATGCTCTTTACTCTGCACAGTGACGACTATGCGAACAGGCTCCTCACTCTGAGCTCGGACAGTATCTATAACAGTGATAATAATTAGGGATCGTATCACAGCATTCACTTTCTAGCAATGCAGTCTTTGTACATCAAATTACATTGGTATCCTTGAATCAGGCCACATTGAGGTACAGCCGGAGTGTCCCGACTATTCAGGATTACGACGGAGTCCGTTGTACAGCTTTCGGGATTCCTCCCGTCAAAAATAGCGTCTTCGAAAAAGACCCTAGCAGGTATTTAAGAGGAAAACAGGAAAAGCTGCAATCTGAATTATTCGACTTCATCTTATGTAGATTAGGTTATGAGAGAATATTTAGATTATAGATATTATGTAAAAAGAAAATCATCATTTTGGGTTCAGACCTGACAGCACAATAGCCTGGCTGCATATTCACTTCGTACTGACACATGAGTGGATTTTGTCCCAACTCGGGATAGTTGGGATTCGTAAAATACGTCAAAGTTTTGTTAGTTTTCAGAAAGCATCCTTCATTGTCGCAGACAGAGTCTGGGTGTTCCCGCTCAGCCTCTGAGCTGTTGGGTTCAATAACACCCCCAAAGGCTGCCTTGAGCGGTGCCGATATGGCATTAAACGGCGGCGGTAGGGCCGTCGAAATAGGCTCGCCCTCTACCGCGGAAACTTCTGCAATTTAAAAAGTTGGTTAAGACCTCTAACCGAGTCCTTCATGTCAAAGGGCTACATCGCAAATCATTCGGCACTCACGGAGGGTAACTCCCTACTTTGCGACCTTTTACAATTACAAATCGCTGCCCCATGTCATCTTGTCCCCGAATATTCACAATTTTTCAATTCAAACAAAGCCAAGGTAACTGTACCGCTTTAGCATTTCACCTGCCGACTTTTTCATGACAAGAAGCGAAGCGACAATAGCAGCAGTTGGAGCCAAGTGAATGCTTCCTCGAATATCATTGAGCAAACTTATATTATGCACGTATCAGTGGGCATCTATTTTGGGGGTTCAAGACATTTGATTGTTGAAATCCATTATGATGTGTAGGAGGTGGTTGGCGTAACTCTGAATGCTTTACCTACGCGGAACCAACTTGATTGTGTACATGGCGGATTCCAAACAAGTCTTACTACTTACTAAAAAGTAATATACAATAAATGATTCAGACGTGCCAATGAGGAAATGGTGGCGCCCAACTTGTCGGCGCATTGTGCAATTGTACTGCAATGAACCATGCGCCGCGCTGTGAATTGAAATATTGCCTTGAAATAAGCAGTCTCCAAGATGAAATTTTGTGCTGAGTTGTTGACATTTATTGACTCTGTTCTCCAGTTACTAGAAACTAGATTGGGTAACTATTGATTCGTTCCCAATGTATAAGTGAAAACAACAACTCCTAAAGTCTCCTTATTATACATATACATATTAATGAAAGAAACTTGTATAGCATGCAGCGCATAGATTCAAAGGTACAAGTATGCAGGCCATTCCCCAAGTTTTCAGAAAATCTGTGAAACTTTCATGCAAAAGTTGACAACTACGACAAAAGGGGCATGAATGCGGTGAAGAAGAGCACTTTGATCATTCTCAATCCCTAAACAACGGAATTACCCCCAAATCACTTTGGGAGGCAGCGCTAATACTACTGTTGCGCAGGGACCTGCACACGTGGCGTAGGCTCAGTGGGAGCTGCTGACTCCTCCTGTTTAAAATTACCTGAATCTTCTCGATACTGCGCTGGGGGAAGTGTTGGGAATGTGAATGGAGGCAACGTTGGAAATGAGAATGGAGGCAGCGTGGGAAACGTTCCTAGCGTTGGGAAGGTTGGGAAAGTGAAGTTGGCATCCACTGTCGGAAAAGTTGGTAGCGGCGGCAACGTGGGGAACGTTCCCATTGTGGGAAATGGGGGCAGTGTGGGGAATGTTCCCAGGGTTGGGAATGTCGGAGCCGGAGGCAGTGTGGGGAATGTCCCCAGTGTGGGGAACGTCGGGAACGGAGGCAGTGTTGGGAATTCCGGGGCTGGCGGGAGCGTTGGGAACGGGGGCATTGTGGGAAATGTTCCTAGTGTTGGGAATGTCGGGGCTGGTGGAAGCGTGGGGAACGGCGGGAGTGTGGGAAATGTTCCTAGTGTTGGGAACGGGGGCAGCGTTGGGAAATCTTGGGCCGGTGGCAGCGTGGGGAGCGGAGGCAGTGTGGGGAATGTCCCCAGTGTTGGGAATGTCGGGGCTGGGGGGAGCGTTGGGAACGGGGGCAGTGTGGGAAATGTTCCCAGTGTTGGGAATGTCGGGGCTGGTGGTAGCGTGGGGAACGGAGGGAGTGTGGGTAATGTTCCTAGTGTTGGGAATGGGGGTAATGTTGGGAAATCTTGGGCTGGTGGCAGCGTTGGAAACGGCGGAGCTGGCGGCAATGTGGGAAACGTCCTGCGTAAGAGACGTCATCATTTAATTTAGTGGAGACGACGCTGGTACTTACACAAACTTGATTTTAGGCCAATTTACGTCGATCCAAACGACGATTTACCCTGGTTTCCTATCTACACATGCACAGAACTTGCTGTACTTACCCCATTGTTGGGAAAGTAAATGGTGGCAGTGTCGGGAAGGTCCCAAAAGTAAATGGCGGCAAGGTTCTGCGATACAATTTCCCATCATATTCACATGCG
Source organism: Pseudobourletiella spinata (assembly GCA_009870155.1). Classification (NCBI taxonomy): domain Eukaryota; kingdom Metazoa; phylum Arthropoda; class Collembola; order Symphypleona; family Bourletiellidae; genus Pseudobourletiella; species Pseudobourletiella spinata. Next base: position 17,179 of record WJFA01000767.1, read on the forward strand.
CCCATTGCACAACAAACAACATAGCTGCGCAGACGCAGTATCAACGTACTTCGAACAAGTGTTTTCGAACAGAGAAGTTTTGTTTCATATAATTACATTAATCTCTACAGATGTTATCCCATAATTTGGCTATATTTCCCACGGGTCATAAAATAATGTATAAAATATGTAAAGAAAAAAAGAAAATGTATAAAATAAATAGCACACATTAAATTCAGGCGATAAAAATGATAAAAACAGATGTAAATTCATATGCCGGAGTGGAGCGAAAGTTCAAAACTGGCACTCTTTTAAGATATTAGTTACTTACGGCAGGGGTGGGAACGTCGGCCACTGGAACTGCCTCTTCTCCCCTTCGGAGGCATTTTCATTCTCAACAGGCTTATTGGCCTTTTCCGACAGCGTTGCACCCGGCTCTGGAAAATGTGTTCCAATTCGGCTCAGTAACAAAGACCCACACTATCTACATTGCCCTCCCTTACTCAGATCCGCGCAGCACACTCCTTGGTATACATTGTCGTGGAAACAGAAGCCCACAAAGTGACCTTCTTGATTTTCACACAGAGCTCGGGATTCTGTGCAGAGTCCCTCTACCCCGGAAGCCTCTTGGCAGGAGAAAATGGTCAAAATCTCCCGCTCCCTCCCACTCGCACCTAAACATTAGCGTTAGCGCCCATGTAAAAGGTAATTGAACTCTCAGAGGTGCTCGAATAAAGGGTGTCCGCCACAAAAATCTCATCATGTGAAACACGGCCAAAAATACTTTGAGCCTTCTCAAAATGGCTGGGCTTTTCTGCAGCGCTGCTCCTCCTTTGTACGCTACGCATGCGCAAAGTTTGATGAAATGTAAGCTCTACCTTGCTTGCCAACCAGGGGAGTCACTGTAATATTTCGAGTATCCAATCCATCTGGACCCTGAGACGCTGCTATTAGGCTGATCCTACAGGATGACGACAAATAGTCTTATGTCATTGACTTCTTCAAAGGAATCTGACGAAGGGACTCCCACCCACAAGCGGATCCCTCCCGGTGCACTGCAGTAGCACACAAATTATAATGAATCCTTACCAAAGAAAAATGAGGACTCCGAAGATCTCAACCTTTAAAGGACCCATTCTTTATTTGTTACGTTAAGCTTGTGCCTGTTCTGGTTTGTATGCCCTCACCACATGCTTGAAAGGTTGTGAGGATTTTGAGCAATTTTTTACACATGCTCCGCCTTATATAGATCATCCCATCTCTTCTCCATTATAAATTAATTAAGTAGTCAGTTCGGGCGCTTCCTTTAACGGACACTCATTAACATATCACGAAGGATTGACCAATGGAATGCAATGTGGTGCATCATCCTGCAGCGGACGGTGTAAGGGAAAAAAACAAATGTGATAGACTGGTAGAGGTGACCTGTTCGCACGTTAAGAGTGCATTACTGTCTCGCCTCGTAACCTCGGCGCTTCTGTACACATTAACATGGTTTCGCTGGGCTGAACGATACGACAACATGAAGGTTCAAGAGATTATCGGGAGGCTAGTATCAAAACAATTACTGTTTTTGACGACGCAATTCTATCTATACTTACATTTATCTCAACTTTATTTGTCAACTCTTCCTCGCAGAGCAAGAAGCAACGTCTGCTGTCGTGATGTCACACACACACATATACTAGGGACAACATAGGGGACTAACATAGGGACAAACAGTGTAAAATAATTACTTGATGCAAGTTCAAATCATTTTAGGACTCTCCTCAAAGGGTTTTTTTCAATGGTTTCTCTTCATTTGCACATGTAAAGCTGCGTCATGATGAATGAGCATCGTGGACGTGAACTTTTAACCTCCAGTGAGGAACTTTCCTCGGAATTCGGCCGGCACACTCCTGGTATCAGGTGAGCTGATTTTAGCCGATCATCGGCTGAGATCAGCTGAGATGTAATTTTTTATGCCCTTGTGCTAGCTTGTTTTTCTAATAATAATTGACTGATTTATTTCAACTGAGTTCAGCCGGCGGCGGCGGCGGTTATTCGATAATCGTCAATATCAGCAGATCCTAGGCTGAGAACGATGGCAGGCGACAAACGGCCGAATTTAGCGGAAAGTGCCGCCATACTGACCTCGTATTGCTATGTGCTACTGGTGGTTAACTACATGTAAGTTACGCACTCTTACTAATACAGTGAGACCTCGTTTATCCGCCCCCCTTTAATACGGCCACTCTTTGATGCAGCCATACATTTTCTGTCCTAATGTTAAGCTACCTTCTTCGGACGGTCACTCATCTTTAATACAGTCGGAAATTCCCGGTCCCGAGAGGACCGGAATAACGAGATTCTACTGTGAAATCCTTCAAAGCTGAGACCTGATAATGACGCATTTTGCTGTAAAAGATGAGGGAGCGGATAAACTTGAAGGAAAAAATCGAATTTCTATTTCTCTTTCTGTAAACTTCATGGCATGATTGTGTGGACATACAATAGGCGTTCGGTTCGTGCTTTATTCGAAAACAATGTGTGTTCCTGGCTTTATCACTTCCTACCTTGCAAGGCCACCGCGGTCTTCTGGGGCAGGACACCGCCCTTAAAGTACCAACACCCTTAAAATACCACCACCTGTTGATCCCATAGTCCCGGGAATCTTCTAGACTGTAGAAATCCCTCGCCAAGGATTGTATTACCCTCCCGAGCCGAGCTCACTAGTCTAGTCAGGGATGACGGCAGAGGTTCAAGATGTACAGGGTGTCCCGACACGATGGGCCACATTTGTTGCCAAACGTCTCAACTTGGAACAATAATTTTGGGAGCATGCGAAAGCTGAGGTTTCATGCATTGCAGATCTAGCTATGGAAATACGAAAGAATGGCGTACCAAAGGCCCAGGAGGTGATACTAAAATAAAAAAAAAATGATCTTAATTTACTCCGGGTATTTTATTGTGACGACCTTTGTCCATTTACAATTACAATGTTCAGTAGTGGTCCTACAGGTTTGGTTAGCGACGTTGTACCCTGACCACATGGTCCAGATGGTGATACCAGAACATTTTTTATAGCTGGGTAGACGCTTCTGAGGGGGCGGCAACGCAGAATTTGCTATCGAAATTCGGCCAGACCCCTCAAAGAAATGAGTTTTCATACAATTTCAGTAATTAATAAGCTTTTACTACGTGCTCAACATTTGGAGATATGCACTTTCGATGTCATTTATACGTATGCTTTTCGGAACACAAAAATGGCGGACACGCAGTTTTGAGTGCAAATTAATTAAACATTAACCTAATTGGTACATATAGGAAGGCGGGCAGAACCGGCCATGGGTGGCAAATGTAGCCTGGGGTTTACACTTTTTTGCGCCATAGTCATAATTAGTACAGGATGACACTGCACACAACATTTACCCTTTTTTGTACCGGTTTGCGCTACATACGCTTGGGTACATGCGTAGTGGTACTTACAAATATTGTGGATGAGCTGGAGGATTAAAAATGAGGTAAAGACTTCCAGAAATAAATCTGAAATATAACGTAATCTTTCAAGGTAACACGCCTGAGGCAGCAGCCATCAGCGAGACCCACTCTTTCATTCCGAGCTCTAACAATTGGTAACTGCAATAATACACACTCAGTAAAATCCTCCCTGAAGATTACAAGAGACGATATTTTTGAATTACGGCATTAGTACATGTCAGGCTGGATGCAAGTTGGATGCCCAACCCAACCATCGTAATCCGCCTGTCTGACTTAACCTCTTCAACGTAAGTCTCCCCGTTCAGTGTACTGAGGATTAATCCCTACCGCGCTGACAAATTTCGTTTCTGGTTCACTGTTTAGGCGGTCAATGGATTTTCGTACGAGGAGTTTGCGAAGAACCACTGTGGGCCGCTCAACACCTGACTGGGATTGTCTAAAAAGATGGCGGGAAAAACCTTACATGTACTCTGCCCTGAACTGCTCATTAGCCCATTTCATTCTGTGTATCATTTCACATTTCGTTAGTTGAAGCTATCCGAACCAGACCGTACGAAGCTTGTTGTTTGACTGTTAAGTTGGTTGCACTGAAGGTTAAATAAACTATACGTATCAGCGGCGAGGATGAAAACCCGCATCATTACTATCCTATTTACATTTAGTTTCACGTAAGTTAAAAACTGATTTGAACTATCAAACGTTGGCGCATAATTCAACTGTGATCATACCCCAATACGAGTACAAAGTGCATTTGTTCAATAAAATGTCATAAATCCGTACAGGTTATTATACCACGATTCGGAATCCAAAAGCTCTGGTGCCCGGGGTGAATCTCGATCGGGAAAAGGCGGTAAGATTTGACGCGCAGCTTTCAGCAGTTATTATAAAAAGTTTTGCTTCATCCTGCTTCAATAATTCAATGTCTTGTCATTGCAGTAATTAATTTAGATGTGTTAAATATTTAGCCCGCTGCTGCAGTGATACGGTAATCAGATCTATTCACAGCCGAGTCATCAATCCGAGTTTTCCTCTGCCAGACTCCGGTTCGACGAGCTACTCGTACAGGATTGGGATTGAGCCGAAGATTTGTGCATTGAGGCAAGCTATTGCGGCTCATATTTTGAAAAGAAATAATTATCAAATCAGTGATGAAGTTGGATCAACATTATTTGCGGATTTTCTCAGGTTGAACTTTGAGGATGTCAATCTGGATCCACCGACCCCGGGATCAACCGTGTGCGGAATGGACTTCATCAACGTCCTTGTACCCGGTTATCCCACGCAGCCTAGTTGTGGGGTCCTGAACGGCTTCGGCAGTAAGTTTTCATTTTACAAGGATCAAAGTCGTTTCAGTCATGAAGACGATGATGTTTAAAAATTATACGACGCGAATTCTGTCGATACTGTTGTGCTGTGACTCGAATGTCGGTTCTAACTTAAGGATGATGATGTTGGCGAGGCACGGCCTCTGTCGGCTCTAATGTACTGGACCGAGAGTATAGCTATTATTTGTTCAACTTGGAATCCTGAAATAACTAAAGAAGCAAAAATCTGTATCTTATCTTTAGTGAACTATCCCGTTCGTGAGGGTGAAGAAGTAGAAATCCTCGTGGTCGCTCAAAGTCGAAGTCATTATTGGAATATCATCGTGAGCCAGATAGAATGCGATGCCATTAAGTCGAGGCCTTTTGAAAGAGAAGCTAATGACTGTGGGGTACGATTGCGGGGAAGGAACACGACCACGGGAACGGCTGGGAAAAAACAAGATCTGCCAGCTGAGTTTAGTTCGATTGTGGTTGAACCGTCCATTCTGGGATGCTCGGGCGGAAGTAGTACATATTTACGTTGCTGTAAGATGAGAAGGAATTATTTGATGACCCCCTATTTTATTAAGGTCTCCGATATACCATGCTTATCGTTTACAAAAATACACATTTCAGATTTGGACAATGTTTTGAGAAACGTCAAGAAACCGTGGGGGGACCAAAGTAATCGGGTTATAAATGGAAGACCAGCTAGTAGGAATAGTTGGCCATGGCAGGTATGGTAAACGAACGAGTTTTCCATTTTCGTAAACCCCATTTTCTGCTCTCCGTAGTGATTTCAAATATGCTACTAATTCCAGGTAGCATTTCTCATCAAAGGCAAGTTTCTACTCTGTGGAGGTGCTCTGATATCACCTACAGTAGCCATTACTGCGGGACACTGCCTCTCTTTGTAAGGTTTCGTGATACAATGTAATGGTAGTGGTGGGCAGTTTCAAAGTCATTCTAAATGTAGCCTGAAGAGAGCATAAATAAATACTGATTTACTCTGGATACTTTTTTCAGTATCCAGAAGTCTCTGCAACTTTCGGATATTACGGTGGGCGCTGGAGTACATAGACTCGACGGTGAGAGCATAGGTGCAGTCTACAGGAAGTGCAAGATGATCGTCCTCCACCCTCAGCATGCGGACATTCACAATGACATATCTTTGTGCATAATGGAAGAGCCGATGCCGATTTCTGATCGGATCAATACCGTGTGCTTGCCCTATGACAAAGGTGAGCCAAACATGAGCTAGAGTTTCCAGGTGGAAGAAATAATGACGACTGACGAGAAAGACCCACGGACTGTTGACGGGATACTAGAACGGCCATGTATGCCATCGTTTTCAGCGCTGCTTGAAACATTCGATAGCGCCAAACTTTCTTGCGAATGGCAAGGTTTAGTACCAAAAAAATAAGTGATCTAAAGTGATTTTCGCCAAATCCTAATCGGAAATTTTCTTAAGGAATTTAACATTTCAAAAAAATTCCAGTGTTAAATCCTCTGAGAAAAATTCCAGTTTGGCTTTCGCGAAAGTTACTTTACATTTATTGCTTTTGGGGTACTAAGCCGCGCCATGCGCAGGAAAGTTTGGCGCTTTCTATTGTGTCAGATGGTGCTGAAAACGAAGGGATGCACGCCGTTCTCGTATCCCATAAACAGACCGTGGGTGTTTCTGGTGGGTGAGAGAGGTGGTCTCATCAGCTCACCTCATTTTCCAGTCTATGAGCACCTATAGATGTGCGGAAAACATGTATGTTTGACTGAAATACTTAATTTTAGATGACACCTTCGTTGGACTGGACGGTGACATCACGGGTTGGGGGAAAACCTCGGACAACGGAAGCCATTCCTCTGTTTTGCAAGAAGCTAAAATACCGATCGTTCCGAATCCTCGGTGTGCTGAAGCTTGGATAGAGGAAGCCGGTCCGGCATTTTCTTCCATTATCGAAGACAACATGATCTGTGGAGGAGGAAATAACCAGTCGACTTGTAGTGTAAGGATAAATTGTCACTATAATTACTCGTTTTTTAAGTAAAATTATTGCAAAATTTTGAACGTCTTTTTCTCTTTCTCTGCTCTAGGGAGACAGTGGCGGACCTCTCACGGTACTTAAAGGTAATCGTCATGTATTGGCGGGCTTAACGAGCTTTGGACCGTCATCCTCCTGTAATGTGCCGAACCAACCGCTTTCAGTTTTTGCTCGCGTTAGCTCCCACATTGACTTTATCTCCATGGCTGTTGCTGAAGCAAATATGCAGAGTATGGGCAGGGATAATAATCTTGTAGATTACCTACCGTGTTGAGGAGGATATTGATTATAAATTCTCAATAGGTGGCTTATTGCCCATTTCCAGTGTTTCGATGTGTCTCAATAATGTCATAATATACTTATGATATTTATTTGCTGAAAAAATGTCACCAATTTATTGTAGTTAACTAAATCTGTAAAGGACCAGACGAATTTACTGATAAGGAAATTTACCACGAGCCTATTTAGCTTTTGGTTCTGAATGTGTTGTTATATGGCGTACCTTTCCTAATGGCAGCGAAATAATAGCGATTTTTAACTAGCGGAGGACCCTAATTCGCGACAAAAATTAGCTACGACGACCAGAATTGTATACTGTTGGCAACTTACTGCTATAGAATGCACTTGAACGAGATGAATACGTCGATACTATTGTAGAGGGTTTTTGAAAACAATCTCTGTTTCATGCTGGTGGCCATTTCTCAAAGTTGAAGGTGAGGGAACTCGATGGTTGGTGTAATTACTTGAAACAAAGCTCATCGATACAAGGATCCCAAGTACGTCACTGTTTTAGGTGTAGGAGGAGAGTATTAAAATAATCAAAAAATGACATCGTTATTTTCGGATGCTCCCAGGTCGACTGCATGCGGTGCCTAAATCAAAGTTACATTATTTCAAAAGCCCTACCAAACCGTTATTTTAGTAGTACGCTGCTGAATTATTAGCCGCCTCAATTAGAGTCGCTAAAGCTACCCGCCATGTTCGCCGTAAGCGGTAGGCAGGCCCTATTCACACCAGGTCCAAGGGAAAGACGCTTGTTACAGCTTTGAAATCAGTGGGAATTCAAATTTTATCAACACTGCCCTCTCCGCCTACTACAGCATGTTTTGAAAGTCAAATCCCGTTTGAATAATAATTGTAGTTGCCATAGTATGTGTATGTGTTCCAACCAACCAATTAAAACCAAACAAAATTGCCGATAACAACGGAAAAAGTTTGGGCGGCATTTGCAGGCATATGAAGCATTTCGGACAGTTTTATAATTCGCTAATTTCCCTTTCCATGTCGAGTGAAGAGTAATAGTGATTTTGCAAATTTCACTTTTTCACATATTTAAAGCCTGTAATCTGTAATTATAATTTCTACCACTGGCGATAAAAAGAAATGGTAAAAGATTATTTTCAGTCATTTCGTAAAAGTTTGCAAAAAGTGAAACTTTTGAGAAACACCAAAGAGGGGACCATTGGTCGCTTGAAAATCCATATGTGAAATCCCACGTTAAATCCCCCAGAAATCTATTTCGTGACATTCTGCTTTCCTTAATAGTTTTGATAAACCCCCACTTACTCGTAACAAGTAAGACAAGACTCAAAATTTGAATTTCCATCCCCATAGATGCTTTCACATCATATTCACCTTTTAACTTATTTTTCAGAAGTTTGTAAAAAGTGATTTTTTCGAGAAACGCCAAAGGGGGGGGCATTGGTCGCTTGAAAATTCTTTTGGGAAATCCCATGTAAAATTTCCCAGAATCGAGTTTGGTGAAATTTCAAATTCGAATTTTTTCGACGCAAGGCATAAGTGGGCGAAAGGCTTATGTTTGGTACATTCTGAGGACGGGTCATATGCCCTATAAACCCCGAGTCGCTTCGACTTGTACGCCTACCTTCACCTCCTATTTAATACTTTACCTATTTCTTATTATTTTTCATATTCAATGTTAATTTATTATTTATTAATATTTTTTTTAATTTTGTTCCTTGTTGCTGTATAAGTTGAACAGGGTGTTGGTGTTGGGGAGTTAGCTCGCAAACACAACGGGTTTGGTCCAGCCAGAACAACGGCATAGTGACCATTGGCTATTGTACAATTCACACTATAGTGATGTGATAATAATAATAGCCAAATCATCGAATTAGGAAGGCAATAGTGTATCCTACATTCTACAACCTTGCGACCTTTAGAATGTTCGCAAATAAGCGAATAATAATTGTTGTGTGTGGACGACACCGTGCGTAGAGTGCTGTCAGAATGCTTGAAAATACCTGAAACAACCTGACGCACACAAAAATACACCGGGAAAATAACGTAAGATATTTATTCTACAACAGGTTAGTGTTTGTTATAACCTGATTAGCGCAATAGTTTGGAAAGACAGTATACTGTAAGCCTACGTCCTACCACACATCCACATCTACATCTGAAAATTGAACCTTTTTATTTTCAAACTTACCTGGAAAAACTACACGGCAATATTTCTTGAACCTCATATTTTCAAACTTACCTTGAAATAGTACACACGCCAATATTTCTTGAGCGTCTTACATTTTCAAACTTATCTTGAAATACTACACGCCAGTAGTATATCTTGAACCCCTTATTCTCAACCTTACTTTGAAATACTACACCTCAATCCTTCTCCGCACAGCTACAACAACACAGAATCATCAGATTTAAAAACTAATTGGAAGATGAAGCCAATATGGTCCCATTGGGCTGTCCATTTTTCTCGGGTTTTGCTACCCGCAGGTTTCTATATTGCGCCGGCATGTAATTTAAATTGTACTTCCAGTGCAACCTGACGAGCAAAGTTCCAAAACGTCTCTGATTTCTTGAGTCCGTGCGCATATGTCATTGCATGTTCATGCCGGGTGGACTGCCTACACTTGCATAATAACAGTCACAGCATCACATCTCTCACAGATAATATGATCAGTCAGATCATACACGCTGTTACACGGGACTAAAAACCCATGATTCACCTGCTCAAAATCACAGCTCCTCATAGAGCGACTGTTCGCGTGTTTACACGCGGACGCTACACACACATGCACACACACACACACACACACACAATCACACTCACAAACACACACACACATACACGGTGTATATGATCTTGGAGGACAATAATAAAATGTTTTTCCTTCCTATTCTGCCATAGTTCACTCACTGGCCGTCTCAGCGCTGGTGTGGGCCACTCTTAAAAGTCTCTTGCCGTTTGCCGTACTGGTATATGTACATGTCTTTTCCTATGTGCTGTACAGCACGAGCAAGAGATGAGGTGAGGCAAAAGAGACGAGAAGAGGACTCGTAGAATATATACGAGAGGCAAAAACAAGTGCAATAATTCCGTCTCGTATGGAGCCTCGCATTGGCTTCGGCTTCAGTACTGCACTATACATGGCTACGGGTACACTGACTGACACATCAGTTAGTTTATAGGGGAAACAATTTGTAAATGCACTATTATTAATCAGTTGTTGTGTCGTCCGTGAATGGTGGAGAGGTGGGGATCAGTGTGGATTTGAACCTGTGCGTCAAAAGTGATATTGTAATTTGTTCATCTCAACTATACATAAAATATATATTTAATACAGTTCCTCCGTGTGTGAGGGAAATCTTGAAGGACGGCACACCGTTGGCCGTGTAGGACATTTGTGTGTAGGAGATTTAGGTTCAAACTATGGACTGACCCGCGTCCGTCCGAAATTCCGACTGAATCGGTCACCACACGTCGTCCGTAGTCGAAGGTGAGGGGGGAAATGTTGACAATGTTGACATACTTGTCACCTCCGCATGTTGACCAAAAATCCCCACATTTCTTCGGACCGCTCTGTTGAAGAGGTATCTTCGGTATATATTCACATGTCATCCATGTGTGCGAGAGTTCTTCGAAGACTCGAGTGAGGAACTTCGAACTATACTGTTCCAATGATTTCCCTGTACACACACAAACAACTTGTGCCATAAAGTGCGAAGTAGCCCGTCTCTGACTGGACCAAAAGTGTTTTTCTTGGTTTGAAAAACTGAACATAATAATTATTATACCGGACCGTCATGTCATTCGTGAGTGAGTGAGTGAGTGAATAAGTTGTTGTGTGAATCATCATCATCATCATCGCCTGGATTATACGCAGCCCAAGTTGTGCGTGTTCCTTACTTGGGAAAAATCATATATGGATATGATGGGAGCTGCTGTTGGTCTGTGATGACGACGAGATGTGACCGACTAATCAGTGGCTCAGTTCCGGTGGAAAGAGCATGTGTGGTCATCATTTAAGGCTATTATTTTTTCATGGTAATCATCATCCACCATTCGTATCATTATTGACGAACACTTACACATTACAGTAGTAAAAGATCCATCGTAGTCACTCCTTCCTTACTTATACGCTATTTTTTGAGTGTAACTGCGAACGGGTCGTCCTGATTTCTGTGATCTTCGCTCCGGATATCTTATATCGGATATGTATGCATACTTATATATCGTATCTCACTAGATGAAATAGCGCATCATGGTGTGACCGCTGAATATGTGTGTCTTCGCTGGCAACTTGGATCGTCCGTTCCCTGCCCTTGTAATTACACAATTTATTATCGTTTATTGCAGTAGCAATTCCAATTCCAATCTTTCCTCCTTCCTAATATTATTGGAAATGCTGCAGTAGTGTGGGTCATTTCGGTTCGAGCAGCTGTTTTGTAAAACTTCCATCATCACACCACGTCTCCGAAAAATATTCAGGCCAGTGTTTTCAAAGCTTTTTTCGTCGTCAACTTTAGTAGCTATACAGCTTTGAGGAGGTNCAAAGCTTTTTTCGTTGTCAACTTTAGTAGCTATACAGCTTTGAGGAGGTCTCTGAGCTGGAACTGGGCATCCTCCTTTACCTCCCGATGTGGTCATCGTCAAAAAATTCCAGTTTCTAACAGTTATATAAAGTAATAGTAAATTGGGCTCGTTTTAAAACTGAGAACATTCTCACATTTACGTATATATACGGATAGGAATTGTGTGGTGTGCATTGCAGAGCCACTGGAAGTTAGAACTGGTGGTGGACGTAAGACATGTATCTATATGTATATACGTACATATATAAATCTATGGAATCACAAGTATTTTTACTATTGACTAACTTTTCCCTTTCCAAATGGACATGTGATGTCATCATCATCTGTGACGACGACAACGACGACCACGACAATTACCGTCCCCTCCGATAGGGTGAGACAAGAGGGGGAAAACGAAGCTAGCATCGTCAATGCAAATGCACATGTATACCGTCATACTGCACGCACATTCACATGCACACACACACATTCATAATACCACTCACAGTCACCGTATTACCATCGTGTTGAATTCTGGTAGCACTACCGCCAGATCTGACTGGAGATACTAAATCCTGACTTTTCTCAGGGGCATCACCGCCGTCACCCACCAGCACCAGCAGCACTACCGACCACCATACAGCACATTCCTAGATGTACATACTTATACATACTTATACTTCCCCCTCCCCCGTCGTAGCGGGTTCCGTATCACCACCACCAACACCAGCATCAGCAGCAGAGGAAGGAATTTTAGCCGAAAGGTGATAAGTATCCGTGTTAGTGGCAAAGAGTAATGAGATTCCTTCATCAACTTCTCTCGTTCATCTGTAATGTACTTTCAAGTCTGAAAAGAGAGAGAGAGAGGCAGCAGCTAGCCAGTCATGTGTCCTACATCTTATGTGGGACGTATGCATTACATCTGTGTTTAAGTCTGAATTCAACAATTGGTTTTACGACGCAACACACA
>WJFA01000768.1:0-2500 GCA_009870155.1 Pseudobourletiella spinata
CACACACACACACACACACACACACACACACACACACACACACACACACACGCACACACACACACGGTAAAACACATGGAAACACACACACAGTAAAGCACGCGCAAGCCCATACACATTTAAAAGCACACACGGTAAAACACGCACAAATGCACTCACCAGCACACGTTCACCAGCAAGGTGTGCAATGTGGTACTGCGCATCCAGGTTCGATGAGTGGACATGTGAATTGAAAATGGTGTAAAAAACCAAGGGATAACATCGATAATGGTTGATTGGCTCCCAATATTTGGAGTGAGTGGGGCGAGGATCGGAGCCAATAATAATTCAGAGAGGTGGCACTCTCCTTCGCATAATACATGTGGAGTACATATGAGGGGACTCAATAGTGCACTGTATGTGTGTATGTGTGTGTGCATGTGATTCAGGTGGAAGTTAGGACGACTGGGAGTATGAGAACACGGGATCCTTTGTATGTATACTTTTACTGTGCGGAGACTGACTGACTGAGAGTGAGGCAGGGTCGCTCTCGGGCTATCAGGTATACAGAGTGGCCAGAAAATTCAAATCACCTGGCTCTTTAAATATGTTTTCCAGGCGGGCATAAGAGGGATGATAATGGGTCGGAGGCAACCCAGATCAGCAAAAAATAACACGTACACACACACACATAGACACACAGTTACAAACAACAACACCGTGGTTCCATGATTGATAATTTTATACTTGCCCTCCGTATTCATAAATTCTTCGATTGGATGCAGGCACATGGCACAGTGCTGTTTGGTGAGCGGCGGAGGGAAACCTTTAACCCGATCAAGCATGGCTGAATGAAAAAAAATTAAAGATTTCAATCAATACAGTGGCGGCCCCCTCCGACTCCTGGGTTTCACAGTGTCAAATTCATTTTCACCCGTTTCCCGGCCCCGCGACTGCCCTCGGGGTCTCCTTTTTCAAGTTTCAAGTGCTAATGAGTCGTCGGAGAGTTTGAAAAAAATGTCTGAGTCGTTGGAGAGTTTCAAAAAAAAAATGTTTGAGTCCTGAGAGAGACACTTTATTTGCGCCGTCATGGGCGGGAACGTAACGGTAAGTTTACCGTTTACAACGTGACGGGCTTATCATGGATGAGCGTTGGGTCAAAGTTAATTAATTGATTTAGATTTATTTTATAAATTAATGAGATATTTTCCAGCCTTCGGAGGTGGGGAAAAGTTCCAAGGCGTCCACACATTTCATGGATTTACTGGGACACAAAAAAAAGAGTTGTGAAGAATTGGCCAAGTTCCGCATCCAGGCAGACGGACCCTTTACGCAATCGTGGTAGTCTTGCTCTTTTCATAATCTCCTTCTAACCTTGCAATGAGCTGTACACAGAATATTTCAAAGTTCTCATTGCGCAAAATAGTATGGATGACATGTGAAGTTTACCTAACAACACGTAAGGGGTTGCATCCTCCGAGTTTGACAGGGTGTCTCAAAAGTAGTACTTGTTTTTCGCATTTGTTTTTACCATAAAACCCATGGATTCTGCTCTGCTCCTGGAGGATTACTACTGGTAGGAAAATCATTGGTGGGAGCGGATTTGTGTGCGCGGCGTCAAGTTTTGATTCACCCTGCACACGTGTGCAGGGTGATACGAAGCCGAGCCGGACAATTTCTCCAGTTTTTGTTTGTCAACTTTACTCGACACTGTGATGCAAGGTTGGCTTGAGCAGAGCTCCGTGGTCTTGAGATAAAGACAGGCCAAGGGATGCAATTGGAAAGTCATATATGATTCCAGTTTCGTCATTTTGAACTGATGCTGGCGCGTCCGATTTGAATTTTCATCCCACAAACCGCACAATGGAGATGGATGACATGGAAAAGAGGGACCATGATGTACAGAACGGCATTCTAACAGTGGCGAAGGGAAATGTGTAATAGATTCAGAACACACGCTCCAAGTCACGAGCTCGTTGCATGTTGTGCAAGGTGACAAAATAATTATGTGACCCTTTCACCATTCTTCCACTTGTACGGAAAACACCTCATGCAAGAGCAAGCACTACCACCCGTGACCCTGGAATCTTCTGTATTCATCAAATTTTATAATACACCCGAAATTGCCACCCGTAAAAATTCTATCGTTGGGCTCACAACTGACATGGAGACGTTGTCAGGTATCCGCGGCGCACAGCGCCGACATCCTATATGCAACGCGCAGCTCACCCATAACGATTACCACTCTGAAAGCGGTGGAAACACAGATTTGACTCTTATGGAGGGTCACAAAGTCTGAGGTCAAACTATGCAAAGGGGGGGATACGTGCAAACTGAAAAATCCCATGTTAAATCCCATAAGGATTTTCCAGTTTTCCATTTCGAGTGAGTTCCCATTAATACACATGGTGAGTAATGGGACGAAAATTGGCTTCGAAACTTTTTTTACCTCCAGGCGGTGAAATTTTCAGAAAATGAAAAACATTGGTTTTTTAACTCTCAAAGTGGATAATACCCAAAT